>KV424489.1:130499-254448 GCA_001632445.1 Peniophora sp. CONT | reverse complement strand
TGGGGAGGTCAACTTATCGACGAAGAGGGCCATTTTTGCATGGTTTCCGGGCGGCGGGAGGAAGAGCACGTATTGGGCGCAGTATGAGATGAGGGCGCGATGCCGCCGAGCTCGGAGTGGCGCCGTGAGTAAATGCGCGCGACTTGACAGGCTCGCGTAGCGCGGGCATAATGTATAATATTCTATACACCATTGCTAATTTCACAATATATTATAAGGACTTTTCCATTCACAATGCTTGGATGCATCCGTAATCGGCTATAAAGTGCCATAAAGGCTTGTAAGGATCCCATAAGGGGTTCCGGATTTTGCAAGGGGCGTAAGGTAAGATAACGATTCCGGCGGTTTGCTGATGAGATTCCGGGTACTAAGGTAGCTGCCATGTAAATTCAACCAACGTGACGGCGGATTGATGGCGACGTCACACTCCCACTTTCCCCTCTTCCCCTCCGCCGATTTCCTCCGGGAAAGCTCTGGATGGCTCAAGAGGCGCAAGCGCGCATTCGAGGAGAGCTGAGGTCGAGTACCCGAAGCAAGCGCGGATACAGGAAGAGTATTCAGTCGGAGAGCACGTAAGCGCTCACGGCATTTTTAAGCGGTGTCACGGCCGGTCACGGTGGTTGAATTTACATGGCAGCTACCTTATGAGGACCACGAGTATGTCAACGCTGCGACCGCTTGAGCCTGCATACACTCGTACCTCATATACAACGGTGTGAGGGTCTTCTCCCATTATGAAAGTGAAGGGGCGTGTTGGTGGCGCACTGTCTTCTGAGTGGGCGCGAATGTCGTCCAGGAGCCCCATATTCTTGAGTACGCGCACCGCATTCGGCCCTAGGCGCACCTACTATCAAGTTCCCGCTATTGTACTAGTCGCAGTCGGTACTCACCGATGCCAACGCCTGCGCCGATGTCACCATACTTGCTCTAGACACATGAGAAGAGTCAGAATCAAGCACCACAGGTTGTCAATAACTACGCACAGCGGACTCAAAGATGTCAACTTGGACACCTGCGCGCGCGAGCCCGATGGCGCATATAAGTCCAACGATGCCGCCACTTACGATCGCGACAGTGAAGTCCTTCTGCGAACCCATTGTGCAGGAGAAGGTGCACTTGAGATACCGATCCTGAGGTCACTCTGTCTTGCATACATACTTGAACGAAAAGAAAAGAGTTACTCTGACGGACGACAGAGCGTCATGAGAAGCCGCGCATCGCGCGCGCTGGGAGCTCGCAATACTCCCTCAGACGATGCATTCAACCGATCGTACAACAGATCAAAAGGGTCGAGATAAGCTCGACAGTCTGGACAGGTGAGCTGCTCGGTATGTATGTACGTCTGCACCCGTTCACCAACCCTATCAAAGCGGCGGGTCTGCCCATCAGCCTACACCCGCACGAACAGTCCGCCCTCAACCAGCGCCTCGATGGCTCTCTCAACGTCCGAGCGAGCATCGTGCTCCCATATCTTCTCCCACTGGTAAGCCAGGTCCGTCTTACGATCAACATCATCTGCACCACTCGGCCCACGTCCATGGTACACTTCGCCCGCTTTCCTGCTCGCGTTGGCGATGTACGCTCCGCGCGGGACGCGGACTGTGTCGTAAGCGCGCAGAACGTCCTGTTCAAGTCCAAAGCCAACGTGAGCGTCAGTCGATAGAGATAGCAAGGAAGAGTGATTAGATCGAGTACGCACGCTCAGGTTCGCCCGCTCTGTCTGCGGATGTGCGAGGAGACGCGCAAGGACGAACGCATCTTCGATGCCCGATCCTGCGCCCGCACCAAGATGTGGAAGCATAGCGTGCGCAGCGTCGCCCACAAGCACCGTATTCACTTTCCCCTCCCCTTCCTCCTTCACCTCAGTCTCCTCATACGGCGCCCTCGCAACATAACTCTCAAGCGCCGGATACATCCCATGAACAGTCCACTTGTCCGTCCGATCCACGCACTCTAGTATTGCACGCGCATCGGATCCGAAGTCGGAGAACGCGTCGAGAAGCTCGGTGCTAGGGGCGGATGTTACCCAGGTAGCCCAAGAAGACTGCGTGCCGGCAGAGATCATCGGGGCATCATAAGAAGTCGTGAAGGCGGCGATGTTGAGCATTGTTCCAGATGAGATCGGGTACATGATTATATGCTGCGGGGGAAGGTCAGCAATAGGGCCTAGGGCCTGATGACAATGAGCAGTGGTGTGTTACCTTGTCGTTGCCCATCCAGCATCGCGAGTGCGGCTTCAACAGCTCAGGATCGACACCCGCATCAGCGAGGCGTTGCATGGGCACCAAAGCTCTATATGCACGACAAAGAGTATCGACGAGTCCGTCATTGTTCACTCCGATCGTTTGCGCCCGGACAGCACTCTTGATCCCGTCTGCGCCCACGACGACGTCCGCGATGTGCTCGCTATCATCTTCAAAGCATATGCGAACGCGTTTGTCGAGCGTGGTCGAAACTGATTTGCATCGTTTGTTGAAGTGCTGGCCTACGCTGGACGGGAGGAGGCGTGCGAGTGCTTTGAGGAATAAGCCGCTACAACGATCTGTGTGAGATCGGGCAGAAAAACGTCAGGTATATGCGCATATATGCACGTACCGATGCACACCGAACCCCTGATCGCTTCTTCTCTCGGATGGATACTACGCATCGCATGTTAGCATCAAATCACAGGCGTATAGACAGACAGAGCATATGTACCTGGTACACGACATTATGTACATCTTCGCCTTTGACGAAGCTCATAAGGCCCATTGGCGGGCCCTGGTCTTCCAAAACAGCTTTGAGTTCATCGACAATACCCATTGCCTCAAAGACGCGATATGCGTTCGGCCCTGAGATAGCATAGCATCAGCTCGGGCCGCGGAAGTGAACTTAGGGAGGAAGTCGTACCGATCCCGATCCCGGCGCCGACGGCGCCGTACTTAGACTAAGCATTGGATGCGATTAGTACAGAAAGGCTTTGGTTATCACGGGCAAACAGTGGCACGTACAGCACCCTCGAACACTTCGACTTGCACACCCAATCTTGCGAGTTCTATAGCGCACCCAAGGCCCACCAATCCGCCTCCGACGATGGCGACCGTGAAATCCTTCTGAGATTCCATATCGGGCAGACGTCGAAATCGAGAGGACTAGGTGTAGATGACGTTATAGAGTGAATCGAGTTCTGTGTTTGTAGGAACTTCGGAAAGAGCGTCGCCTTTAAAACGCTGGGCTCGGAGTCGGTCCACAGGCCGTTCCGGTTCCATGGGAAGTAGAGTCTACGCAAAGAGCATGAAGGGCTGACACATATGCATACGAGTTCAAGAGCTTACACATGATACCAAGTCATACACCACTTCCTCATTCATAGAACGTGGATGGAATGATGGCCGAATAAGCCAGACAGGTGCACCGAGCTTTTTGAATGGGCCAGATCAACAATGCTGATTAACCTACTCCTTGGAACGCAAGAACTGCTCAGCTATTTCCGGGGCGGGTAACACGGAAGATGATGGCGGAAGAGTGGGTTCAACAGACATGGCTAGCCGAAGTCTGGCTGACTGTGAGCGACAGAGCGGCACTGCATGACGATGGCGTCGCCCCTTCTCATGCGCTATGGCGTACGGGAGGCCAGAGAAGGGAAGCGCGGAAGGTTGAGGCGAACACAGGGTAAGCGGATACACACAGCAAAACGCGACGCGCGGCACTCGGCACAAGTGAAGTATATTTGTGAGATATTCGAGCTCGTCCCCACGCGGTGGGCCGAATCGAGAATGCCCAAAGGCGGTATGATGATAGCCTGAACCAAGACGCGTCGCGGCGCGCTGACGCGCTGTCAGCGTCTTTACGAGGTAACCCTAACCCTACTCGGGTATTCCCGCGTTCCGCGCAGCCCGCCACTCTTGCTCAACTCTTGCTTAGGCATTCCATCAGGCCGTATAACTCGTCCAGGATGCAGAGATGAGGGCGATGCTGAATGGGTATCCAACGTCAGACATTGGAAGTAGGCGTTAGGCGTTATGAGACTCGGAGTGTTCTGTGCTTCGTAAAGCAATACAGCCCATACTCGCCGTGATAATTGACTATTCGTCTCTGCGCCTGTAGCCACCACATCCTGACACCCAGACACTAAGCTTCTCTTCTACTCTTGAGAAATTTTGAAGCCTCTGCATGAGTCAGTAGGCGTAGCAGGAGATCATCAGCGAGAGGAGACGCTATTGGCATGCATCCGTACCAGTGTTGACCAGCGGTGCGATAAGATATTCACTCTTCCATTCCTGTTTGTTAGCAGTGCACCCTCCCCCTCGAAACATCGGCCTGTACTGCACGCCGAGTCCCCCATAGCCTTCCCACGAGCGCTTCCCGACTCCGCGGGGCGTTCACTTTCCGAACATCACGGCCAAAGCCGTTCAACTGCTTCTATGTACCTCCCTAGCTAGCGCAACCCCCTTCATCTCCAAGTAGAAGATCCAGTCCTTATTCCATTTGTCGTGACTTTTTTCGGAAGAAGAACAGACGTCAGACGGGGAAGATAGCTCCCTGTAACTTGTTAGTGTTGTCCGATTCCCATGTACAACACGGTGGTGATGGACAGTAGTGCATGCTTTGCTAGACACTTTGTGCTTTCGCAATTGCGCACTTTCCTCTCCGTGAATGGCGGTCAGATAACCAAGAAACCAAGTTCATACACTTGCGGATGTACAACAACATCGAGACTTCGGAGCAAATCGCGAGTACATACCCGTACCCAAAAAGCACCAGATAGAAAATTTGGACGTGGGGGATCTTCATGATGCATATGCTTTTGATGAAACAGAGAGAAACAGCATAGAACACAGGTAATCGCAAATGCACATAGAAAAAACATCGTCTGATCTGGACCAGAGCGAGACGTTTAGTCCCAGCCAGACGGCTGAGCGGCGTCCCAGTTGCCTGCTGCGGGCTCTGCAGACCAGTCGGTCGGGCCAGCAGCCTCCGCGGACCAGTCGAGGCCTGAAGAACATGGATATCAGCATTATATTCGTTGCTAGCGCCAAAGAAATGTACGTACCACCCTCCTGGGCGACGAGAGCGGGGTTGATACCGCCGGGAGCCGACGCGCCTCCGACGTCCCACTCGGTAACAGCCGCGGGCTCAGCCTCACCAGCAGCAAGCGCCTTCTTAGCATCGGCCTCCTCCTGCTGTTGCTTCTCGACCTCCTCAGGGTCGCGGTAGAAGAACATGTCGACCATGACGGCCCAGCCATCGGGAGTACGGGGAATAGTTCCACGAAGACGGAGAACCTCACGAGCGAGGAGCCACCAGACGAGACCGATAGAGTGGCGGGCCTTGTTGTTAGTCGGGATCGCGACGTCGACGAACTTGAGGGGTGCGTCCGTGTCGCAGAGGGCAATGACGGGGATGTTGACGTACGAGGCCTCGCGGATGGCCTGGTGGTCCACCCGGGGGTCAGTCACGACGATCAGGCGGGGCTCCTTGAAAGAGCGCGTGATGTAGTTCGTGAAGCTACCGGGCGTGAAGCGGCCTGCGATCGCCTGCGCGCCAGTGTTGGCCGCAAACTTGAGGACCGCACGGTGGCCGTACGGGCGTGCGCTGATCACACACACGTCGTTCGGGTTCTCGACCGCAGCGATGATACGGGCAGCGAGAACGATCTTCTCCCACGTCTTGCCAATGTTAAGGACGTGGATGCCTATTCAAAAGTTCAAGCAATCGCATATAATATAGTGGAAAGAATACACACCGTCGGACCTGCGCTTCCAAACGTACGGCTCCATCTGCTTGTCGCAGTTCTTGGTGCCGATATGGCAGTTGGCGGCCAGCATCATCTGGATCTCCTCCTCCGTCGCGGAGAGCACGCTCGGCAGTTTTGACGACATGATGGGTGGGGGCAGCGATTAAGAACCTGTAAAGACGTCCAAAGTTTCAGCAAAAGAACCTCATCCAACTCCCGCCGACCGCATCCAACCCCATATTCTCTTCCCTCTCCCTCTGCGATATCTCTGGCGGCGGCATAAGGACGACATGAACGCACCTGGACGGTTGTTTTGGGTGCTGGGCGCTGTCGGCGAGCTGGACGTCGTTGGGACGAGCGATGAGCGGATTCGCGGACTGGGATTCGCCGGGCCGGATTTGCCGTTAATGCCGAGTCGCGTCAAAATCCAAAGTCGCTTCCGACCACCATGTCGCTCGTTCACAGTGACGATTGCTCTTACTGGACGGGCCAATCATTATGATACGATTGATACATACTCATGAAATTTACCGGACCAGTACTGCTTTCAGATCGATAAGTTTCTATTGCGCTGGGTTTCAACCTGTCTGCTTCATCGCACGCGATGCAAGCCAGGACCCTTGAGATTCTACGTATGAGTTTACATTCGGGAAGTGCCCACACCTGGCTTAAACTGCTTCTCATTAGATATATTTTAGAGTACTAGTCGTCCCGACGGAAGGCCGAACTACATGTTTCGATTTCGGATCCCCGTGAAACCCGCCCTTGAGGTTGTAGCCTTGATGGTATAATACGCAGTGTTCTGTCTTCGACGTGTTTCTCTCGTCCTCCATCCATGAGCCAGACTAACCAGTACAACAAAAACTTCGACGTAAGTCGCATAACCCGCGTTCAAACCGATTGTCACTGTATCTTGACTCGAACTCTGCGCTGCACAGCTCATTCGGGAGAGCAAAGCTGAAGCTGATAGGTCTGTAACCGCTCGTTTTTGGCACCCATGCGAAGTACTCATATCGTGTCAGGCTGGACGTTCTCAATGCGCGGCTGCGTGACTACTTCGGGGGGAGGATCACCATGGCGCCAGTTGACATGTCCAAGGTCAAGTCTGTACTTGAAGTGGGGTGCGTAGACGCCACAACATTACATGCTCATTCAAGATTTACTCTCATTGAACCATTAGAGCTGGTAGTGGCGCATGGCGAGTCTGTCTCAATTCATGAGCGTAAATGAAGCGCACTGACGTCGACGCGCGACGGGATAGGACACTTGATGCCGCGACAGCACTTCCAAACGAGCAGATAGTAGCCTGCGATATCGCGCCTCTCCCAGACGCCGTGTTCGTAACTCTTGACCCATCATCTTCCTTCGGTCTCTGAACCCTCCTGCAGGACTCTTCCTCCCAATGCACGATTCGATATAGTCGACGTTACCGGACCACTCCCGTACGAACCCAACAGCTTCGACCTAATCCATATCCGTCTATTGCTCGTACACGTACGCTCTCAATCCGTCCTCAAGCTCAACACATTCATAAAACTCATCGTACTAGGTGAAAGGCGTCCCCGAAATCCTATCCCGGATCGTCGCGCTTTGAAAACCTGGAGGATGGATTACTATCGAAGAGCCGGACGACCTTGACAAGGACGTAATGGCGAGATGCAAGGTCTGGCGAAAGATGTAAGCGCCATGGCACAGGCGGGCGAGGAATTTATTCAGCGCGGGCTTTCGCTCGATGTTGGTAGGTACATCGAGGGCATGCTTTGTGATATGCCTGTGCTAGCAAATGTAGGGGCGATGAAGTTGGATATGCCATTTACGGATGCGGGTACAGGCAGCGAAGGTAAGCGCAGCATCTACACCATCAATATATGCGAGCGCAATCAAAGCGCAATGTTGATGGACTGACGTAGGAGACGATGACAAGAAGCTTCTCGCTGTGGGACAGGTGTACAAGAACGGCTTGTTGACTCTTGTTGAGCATGGGGTATCGGCGGGATACTTTACGCAGGAACAGTACGACGAAGCGAAGGCTGTGATGGAGGATGAGAGTAAGCGGCCTTATGGGCGGTTGTACGTGACGTGGGGACAGAAAGTATCGCTGTAGAGTACAGGCGTACACCGGGATTTAGTGACGAGCTGAGAGCTGTCTCTGGAGCTGTGAGTGAACTTTCAAAGTATACAGTCGGGAAGAGATGAGTGGAGGAGGCAAAGCGGCGCCCGGAATGCGATAAGCCCTGATAACGCACCCGATAAGTCTTGTAAACACGGATAAGTCATTTCGCGGCTCACAATCCGCGGTTGTTCCGCGGTCAAGAAGGGACTTTGCTCCTGGCCCCCATCTTCGTGATAAGTATGCTTGGTCAACTCATGCTTGGCTCGCTGATGCTTGCCCGCAAGAACACACGGAGTGGGTATCTGGGAATCGAAGCGCAGTAGTTTCTGATCCACTCCGGTTGCTGTCGACGCGTCGACGTCGTCTACAAAGTTCCTCTACAGTCCGAGTTCGTCACTTGGCACATCTTTGCGATACCTGTACATCTGCACATCTGCACACACAAGTTTGGATGCTCTGTAAGGCAGCGTGTCCGTCTCGGATACACACAATAGACGCAACCTGAACACCTGCACGAAGCACCCACTTCTTGCTGCGCCGATGTCTTCTGAGCATCTGGAATGCATCCACTCTGGTTCATCTCAGGGATCCGGTTGTCCTTACACATCGACATGCCCACTCAATACACTTGAACCACATGGAACACTAGAAAGCGTGACGATATGCCATCAGGTCTACTCATTGACAAGCGCTCACGGAGTAGGCCAACTCCGACTTTTCCACATCGCCCAGCAGCTGCAGCCTTGTATCCTCTCTTATAAATGGAGGATCGACCAATGGCAAAGCTCACAACTCGTCCTATCACATTTGACAGTCATCGGCAACCTCTTGCTCACACATGACTTCTAAACTTCAGAAAGACTTCACCGTGGCCATCATCGGGGGTGGTGTCGTCGGTCTCGTGTGCGCCATCGGGCTCGCAAGGGCGGGTGTACAAGTCGACCTCTTCGAGGCCGCTGTGCGTATCGGTCCCCCTTTCCTCTCTGCCGTCTCTCTCACACTTGTGTACGGTAGAGCAAGTACGGCGAGATCGGCGCGGGGATCGGGATCGGTTCGTCTCTCTCCTTCGTATGCAAGTGTAGAAGAGACAGATGTTGACGTGAAAGTGTAGGGCACAATGCCTTGCGTGTTTTCGAGGCTATGGGCATACTTGAAGACATCAACAAGGCTACGCAAGGTCCTCGGTTGCCTTTCTTCACTTTTCTTCTCGGCGCGGATCCTCATACTATCATATACCAGGTGAGCTTGTATATCTTGGCTCCAATGCGAACTAGACTGACTGAGAGGGTGCGTGCAGTTTCCCGACGATATGGTCGAAAAGGATCAAGGCCTTGGTGTCCACCGGTATGTTTCTAAGGGTCTTGTCATAACTCTGACTAGAATCCTGATCGTTGAAACCCTTTCTTTCGACAGTGCGTCGCTTATCAAGGCCCTTGCGAGCTTGCTCCCGTCCAGCGTTCGCTCTCACTTTCGCATGCGATGCGTGGGCGTGACCGCTGCGCCGAACGGTCGCGCCGAGGTGCGTTTCGCGGACGGGAGCGTACATGCTGCGGACATTGTGATTGGGGCGGATGGGATCAAGAGCGTCGTTCGCGGGCAGGGTATGTTTGTACTCTACTCATAATACGCCCTCAGTAGAGAGGCTGATCTCGATCCCCTTTGTTCACAGTTCTCGGCGACAAAGGAGAGCGACTCGTGGACACTGGGCACCGATGCTACCGCTCCTTATTCCCAGTTCAGCGCCTGCTAGATGCTGGCGTCGATACAACTACGCTGGCGCCGCGGGGCTGGATGGGTCCCTCCAAGGTCTTTTGCGCCTTCAAGTTCTCATCTTCAATCACAACTGACATCTCGGTGCATTCGCCATGTAGCATCTCGTCTCGTACCGCATCGGCGATGGAAGCATGTTCAACCTTGCAGCCTTCGCGACCGACCACGACAAAGTCAATGTCCCCGCAGGCCCACAAACGTCATGGGCCGATTGGGTATCCCCTGTTCCCCGCGCTGAGTTACTGGACGCAATGAGTGACTTCGGTAGCGATGCTCGCGCGATTTTGGAGTGCACAGATGAGTCAGTGACCAAGTGGAAGATACATGGGCTGTATCCGCCGCTCGAGACCCATGTAGGATCTGCTCCCTCTGAGGACGGCGGAGAAGGAAAGCTGAATGTGGTGCTTATCGGCGATGCGGCGCATGCAATGGTGCCATACCTTGCTTCAGGCGCGAGCGCTGGGATCGAGGACGCGTATGTTCTCGCCAGTCTACTCGGACACCCGCAGACGGGCCGGGCAAACTTGAGCGTGCGTATCGTCCTTGATCCATGAGCAACATATGCTAATGCCACATTAGGATATCCTGCGCGTGTACAATACCGTGCACGTCCCGCGAGCAGCTTACATCGCGAACGCCAGTAAGCGCGCAGGAGAAGTGTATCACGGTCGCGGACCGAGTGGGCCGAGCGACGAGGGACGTCGCAAGGATCTTGATTCGCAATGGACTTCAATCTGGGACTACGACGTGAAAGCTGAAGTGGCAAAAGCGATAGAAGTTCTTGTAGGAGCAGGTGTTTTTTGAGATAAATATGTATGATATGTATTCGGAGTTCTCGTGCTTTTCCTGAGTCATGCCATACATTTTTGTATAAGACAACAATCGTCACAGAACTGCCGGGTTATACCGCAGTATAGTCTGCGCGAGAGTGGCACCGCTCGGTGCATTCGCAATGTCTAGACTTCGCGTTGGACGCCAGGCGGCCCGGGCGCTTGTCGCCCTTCCCGGCATCTACTGGAGGACTTCGCTTCTTGCTTCCAATTGTCACCAATCCGCGCCATACCCGCGCGGTGAGCGGTGATGCTTCGGGCCTGGCGGCCTCTTGGTCCCAACGCAGGCCGTAACCTTTGGCGGACTGGAAGCAAGTGAGAACTTGAACGGTACCGGGCCGACCTCAGCCGACCGGCAACTCCCGCCGCACGAAGTTACTTGCTCGAGCGGCGCGACTTTTGTCTCTTACCACCATTGCGCACGCGAGAAAGATGAGTGTTGGCGAAGAAAGATCAGACTCTGTGACTGTGAAGCTTATAATCAGGATAACGTTAGTCTTCTGCATCACTTACTATCATCGTGGCGCACTCGAAGGGACTCGGAGATGCTGTGGCAAGACTCCGTGCGTCGCGAAACCATGCGGCGAAGCTTCCTAGTTGAGAAGGAGAAGGCCGGCTTCTTCAATACATTGGTAAGCTTTTATTTGGATTTGCTTACAACTATGTTGATGAGACTGGAGGGTCATGTCATCGATTCTACGTTTTACTGCGAGCAAGGGAAAGCCAACGTCTAATCCTTCTGGCCGTAGACGTAAGGATTGCACGTTCACCTCTGAGTTTGTCCTACAACAAAACGTACCCGGTGCTTCGGAGCACTGTACTCCGAGCTGGCCGTACGCGTTGCTTATAGTCTGTCTCGAATAAAACGCGGGCTGCATCTGCAGAGCGTCACATACCATTTCCCTCTTCACTATGAACTCCCAGAACGATTTCACTGTTGCTATCGTCGGTGGTGGACTTGTTGGTGTATTGTGCGCCATAGGACTCGGACGCGCTGGCATCAAAGTCGATGTCTTCGAGGCTGCTGTACGGTTGCACCTTAATTTGACTCACGCGGCTCTGAGCTTTTTTGTTGCCAGACCAAGTACGACGACATTGGTGCCGGAATCGGGACGGGTTTGTTTTCATTCTGATAAAGAATAGGTACCTTCACTTACTTGGTTCTGGGCAGGCCCAAACACAGTGCGAATCTTTGAGGCCATGGGGATCCTTCCCGACTTCCTTGCGGCACTCGAGGACCACAATGTGATGCCCCTCCTCAAGTTCATACGCGGGGCGGACCCCCACGATGAAATATTCAAGGTGCCAATCCTTCTTTACGCCGTTTCGATTATGCCTTTTACAAGCTCTACAGTATACCGATGACGTGTTCAAGGACGGCGGACTTGCGGTGCATCGGTGCGTGGTGTTTGACCTGGACTACCGTTCAGTCCTGTATTGACGCTTCCTCACGCACAGCGCGGCTTTTCTCAAGGCTCTCGCTAGCCTTCTCCCTGCAAGCGTGCACTCGCATTTCAAGAAGCGCTGCGTCGCACTTGAATCTTCTGAGAACGGGCGCCCTTCCGTGCGCTTCACGGATGGGTCCGTGCATGAAGCGGACCTTATAGTTGGAGCCGACGGCCTAAAGAGCGTCGTTCGGGCACAAGGTGCGCGACTCCCAATCATTATGGTGCAGTAAAACGAGTCAAGGAGATGCTAAGGCTCGATTTAGTTCTTGGGGAACAGGGCGAGCGACTCGTTGACACGGGCTCCCGTACATACAGGCAGATCGTGCCTATGCAGCGCCTGCTCGATGCAGGTGTCAAGGAAGAGCTTCTGAGGCCACAGTCGCATATTTGGCTGGGGTCAGACAAGGTACTTCCTCTTCGTAGTTCCAAACGTGAGATCATGCTGACCTCCACGATCAAACAGTACTTCATTTCGTATCCTGTCGTGAATGGCACGCTCCTCAACGTCGCGGCGTTTACCTTGGACCATGCGCATGAGATGGTTCCGGCTGGCTCCCAGGCGTCGTGGGTTACGCCTGCATCGACAAGCGAACTCCTGTCAGCATTCAAAGACTATGGACACGATGCGCGCGCTATACTTGGGTGTATGGATGCGCCGAACAAGTGGAGTCTACATGTGCTGCATCCACAGCTGGAGACCTTGTTGGGAGCTGCACCCGACAAAGAGACTGATGTTAAGAACAACCGCCTGTCGGTGAATGCGGTGCTCGTTGGTGATGCGGCGCATGCTATGCTACCACATCTCGGCGCGGGCGCGGGCACAGGTATAGAGGACGCATATGTACTCACCAGTCTGCTCGCGCATCCACAGACGCGACTGGCCAATCTGCCTGTGAGTCATATCTCGGTTCTCATAGCAACTCCTAGGCTGACTGGCTGCATCTGTCAATAGGAAGTCCTGCGCGCGTATGAAGCTGTCCGCCTTCCACGCATCGCGGATATAGCGAGCAGGAGCGCACGCGCCGGGGACGTGTATCACGGCTATGGACCCAGTGGCGCCACAGACGATGGTCGTCGCCAGGATCTTCGTTTGCAGTGGCAGGAGATCTGGCACCGAGACCTGTCTCTGGACGTCTCTCAAGCGGTCGCGGCGCTTCAACAAGACGGCCACTTTAAGCGTGAGTAGAGCACATATGTACAACGATCTTACTTCTGGCAGTCCGAATGCTCGCGCATACATACTTTTGGTGTCATGTAGAACTGTTCCTGTTTGCTCAAGTTCATTTCCCAGAGACTTCCATTGCCTCGATTTTCATGCTTCTGGGGCCGACACCCTTAGACCTAATACAATCGTGGAGGCCACGCCTGTCTAGTTCGCATAATGGTATGTTCGATGCATTCGATAGCGGGCGAAGTCAAAATCTGCCGTCACTTCCTCGATCTACCTACTGGGTAATCATGTTGAGGCAGCTCAAAGCGGCGTAGCAAAATTCTATTCAAAGGCGGTACAAAGTTTGACAGTTTGAGATATGTAAGTATGGTCATGCGTAGTTCACATACGCGTACGAGTCTGTCCTGTTTCAGCGCTGAGGCTCGCTCTAATGATAGCGATACCGCTTCTAGATCACCGACCGCGAAGCTCACACTCCTGAGAGAGCACAGCGAGTGCCTCTGGGAAGCGTGACTCTATGTCGACCTCGAACGGTTTGGGGACGCTTCATCACCGTCAGATTCCGGCTGAGAATGAACACAGGAGATACTTACACGACAAGACCTGTATCGAGGAAACCGTCCACATCGAGTTCTTGGCCTTTGACATTCGCGAAGGAGAAGGCCCAGAGGCACGTTGCTATGTCAATAAACAGGCTGTTGTTCGCAACATGCTTGCCAACGCAAATTCTACAGTCTGAGTGTCAGTGTCTTACAAGTATATTTGTGTTGCACTGCATCTGACCGCCTACCAAACCCTGCTGTCATTTAGCATGATGATCTCAAGTCTATTCGAGAATACTCACCAAAGCCGTAGTGGCCGTCATCTCTGACGCCCGCGGTGGATAAGGCCTCGCCTCTCTCGCCCAAATAGCGGCTAGGATTGAAGTGGTGAGCGTCAGGGCCGTAGACCTCGAGATCGTGATTCATCTCCCAAGCATTTGGCAGGACGATCGTTCCTTTCGGAATGAAGTATTGCTCGTAAAAGTCGTCCTCGGTAGTGTAATGAGGTCTGTGGGGAAATTCAGGTGTCAATTTGTGTTCATAGTCAATTGAAGGACGATGGGATTCACAATCCGTAGGGAGTCGTTGGCCGCCAACGAAGCACTTCCTTGACCATGGCACTGATGTATGGAAGGTGAGGCATATCTGCGAATGTCGGAACTCGCGCGCGACCAACAACAGTGTCCAGTTCCTCTTGAGCTTGTTTCTGGACATCAGGGTACAGCAGCATTGCAAAGGTCCACCAAGCCATAGATCCGCGCGTTGTGTCGCTGCCGGCAGCACTTTAAACCGTACTCAGTGTCGTGTATGCTCAGGATGAGGTGGATGCTTACTAGATAGATGCCGCTAACCAGGCGTTGTCATCCTTGCTCAGCCGATAGCGTCCGGAATCGTGGATGAGACTCGCGCATAACGATGCACGCTCAGTGCCATCATCCTACAGTGGTGTCAGGATAAATTGCATAGAATAGATGATATGAAATACCACAGATCTCTGTACGAGGTCGAAGTAACTATGGAAGGCCTTATTATCTTCTCTGTTCCATCCTTCGACGGTGCGCTTCCAGCGAGCAATGAAGCTAGGGATGTGACGCATCCACGGCATCATCTCGACCTTACCCAGCGAAAAGAAAATCAGACCTGAAAAGACTGGATGTACGGAGCCATACCCAAAATGCCCCAGGAGCAGCGGCACCAGATGCCCTTATAGCAAACCTGTTGACCTGGCGGACACGAGCGTCGTTCTCGCCGGAAGCCTACAATCCGATTAAGATGGAAACCATCAGGTCGTGCCGGTATGACAATGACATACCGGAGAATAGTCATATAGACAGCGCAGCATCATGCCTGCAGAAGCACTACGCAGGTGCATGTCCCAGCTTCCCGCGCTCTGTAGACCGTTGCGGGCGAGCACAAGTGCCTCTTCAATTTGATAATCGTTTAAACCGCGTACAACGACCTTGTTCAAAGCTTCGTGCGCCGCCTTACGGTGCCGCCTCCATCTGCACGACATGAGCAAGTGAGCCTAGTTGCGAGGTGAAACGTACGTACGTCTCATTATACCGGGCAAATGGAAGCGCAAGTCCACCGCAAAGGATCTCACTGGCCACAATCATAGGTGGCCTGTCTGAGTAGATGTTGGCACGGCGGTCAAGTAGCTCAGCCGCAATCTTAGCGTTGTTAAGAACCACCGTGGGTTGGCCAGCTGCGTTGAGATAGATGATGTCGCCTGCCAGATGGAGGGATGTGGTCACTTTCCATTCGAGCTGGGACAAGTTGAAGCAACGTACCGTAGTCTTTCCTCCAAGAGCTGTACTTAAGCCATGGCTTGCCCACGATTTGAAGTGCGTTTCCAATGAGAGGTAGGCCGGGTGGTCCAGGAGGTAGCTTGCGCCAGGGACTCTTGATGTATTTCACGAAGAGCACGATGACGAGCCCGACCGCAGCGCCGGTCATCAGTACAGAGTGGTCGCGCATGTTGCAGATAATGTTACGAATCCAGAGGGTAAGGAGCACTGGAGTTGAGGAGAAAAGCTGGGAGGTCACCATGTATGCTCGGTGATATGTGCCGGGAGCCTGAGAAGTAGACACAAAACTACTTGTTGTTTTAAAGAATCTTGGGCTGTCTTTGCGGGATTGCACGAGATTGTGCGAAAGACGAAGTGGAAACCAGCTTGTAGGCTCAGGTCACCAATCGGAACCCCGGACTTCAGTCGTAAGCAAACATAGCGCAGGAGGGCGCAACATAAATACCCAATCTTCGTCCAGTTGTAATTCGTGGAGACGTAAAGGCAATTTGACAAGCTCGGCCTCCAAACCACAATAGCGGTCATACAACACTTCACGGCGGCCGCCGTACTTCAGACATCTTGTCTCAATCTGGTACTAAGGCTTCCTTCAAGGTAATGAGAAACGATGACGGAATACAACACCAGGTTTCGAACCCAGTTTGAGCTTGGACGCCCGCGAGCCGCCAGGTCATTATTTCTAACCCCTAGATCATCGGGATAGGATAGGTTCCGTTTCTCGTGCAGCTGGGTTTGAGGTAGCGGAGACGGTGATGGTTTGGGACAAGACGTTCTTCTCAGGAGTCGCGCGTCTCGACTGCCGGCCCAAATCTCCTTCAAAGGCGCGAGGTCCTGTCCATTACGTTGATGAAGCAATGAACTTATGAAGGTCATTTTCGTCGCAAGCAGTGTACTTCGACCCGAGTGCAGCTTCTGTGCCTACGAAGATAATGCATGGTCGACGAAAATGGGGTCGTGGTAAGAACAGAGAGCACCTCGAGCACGCGCCATCGCTCGAACGCCCACCTCATTACACTTGCACCACTCTCTGCGTTGGCGTCACATTCCGGGCCTCACGCTACTCATCGGGCGCTGCATCTGGACCGTCTCATGTCGAAGTCTACGGGCTACACCTGGTTTCGAGACTAGTGTGGGCTTGAGGCACTCCGCGAGCGACGGCGGGTGTGGCGTGCGGCTCGTTACGCGGCCCGTATTGCTATTTTGAAGACTACCACTGGCGCTGTATTGCGGAGTGCGCGAGCGGCGGGATGGGATGTGCGGGTACAGGCGCAGCCAGAGCGCTCGTTGTATTGGGATCTGCAATCTGCTCTTCAAGAGTTCGAAAGAAGTGCGGGAGCGGATGCTGCATGAGCGCAATGAGCGCTGAGCTATGCCCGCGAGTATCCCTGCCGCATTCCATACGACCTGCTACAGAGACGGGTTGAGGTATAGCGCAGGCGCAAGCACCTATCACAGGGCAGTATTGGGGTCCCGAAGGGCGTTGATTTCAGAGCGTTAGGATTAAACAGGATGGTTCTCGCCATTTTGCGCGGTGGATGATACACTTTCGTCGACACTACTCAGTGAGTTCTTGCTAGCGATCTGGTATTGAACAGCCTCAAACATTGGCAGGTACATGTCATGTTCTTTGGGTCTATGACAATACCGTAGGAGGTGTCAGGAGGTGTCGAGCGCACAAGCACATTTCCAGCTCGATAAGAACACCGACTGAATGTTGCCTCTTCCTTTCAATCGTATGACTGGAGCATCTGGACCTTGCCGCAGACGATACGCTCTCGCTCGGAAGGCAGATCCTACGCCGTGTGCCATCGATCGTATAGGACGCGGCCGCGTATCGCGCGTCTCGCCCAAGCGACAGCGGCGGGCGATGCTTGACCCTGCACCAATACCCTCCCGCCTACGGAAAAGTGCGTACTCCTGCCCGCGTAGACGATACACTCCCGCTCGGAAAGGCAGATCCTACGCCGTGCACCATCCACTGTATAGGGAACGGCCGCGTACCGCGCGTCTCGCCCGAGTGTGCCCAAGCGGCAGCGGCGTATACGCATCGCCCACAGTGCGACGGCCGCTGTCGTCGGACCTACTCTTGTATGGAGGCCATCTTGCCTATCTCAACCATTACAATTCAGATGCAAACTCTGGCGCGGCCAATGCTTGGAGACATGTTGATCTTGCATTGTGAAACATTCACTCGTTGTAGGCAGAAGGCTTCAACAATACGTGTATCCCCTTGGAGAACCTCACAGGTGACGGGCCCTGCGTAAGCTGTCGTTTCAGGTTTGCACCCATACTCGGGAGAGTCCTGAAGTTGTGTGTACAAGCTTGCGCTGGGGTTCGATAGCGATATGATTGTGAAGCGCAGTGGTATTATTCACGTCTGACCACATATAAAAAACGCCACGTGGACATGTTAGAGGACCATGTTTCTGTTCGGTATATAAATACCCGGTACCTACTGCTTTCGACTCTCTATCGCACTTCCCCCGGAAGACGAGTCCAACTCACTCTCCTCATTTTTATCTTCATCCTACTCTCAATGTCAACTGATGTCGATTACATCGGTGTCCTGCCGTCCAAGGCGAACGGAAAGGCTGGCGACCTGGATCACGCTTACGAGAATGCGATACTCGATATGGCCGCGTCGTTCATCCGTGCACTGGATTACTCGCCTCCTGCTTACTCCCCAGACCCAGCTCTCAAGGCGGCCGCTATTGAAGAAATGCAGTCATGGGACATAGGGGAATCGCTCGATGGCGCCATGAAGTACCTTGACCTTGGTCTGGCCGGAGCTGAGGTACGCCTATCGCTATCGTCGCAAGTACGGTTGTGTCCAGTCTGATGGTCTTATAGCTATTCTATCCTGCACATGGCTTTGACTTGAAGGTTATCGTGGGAGTCTGTACTGGGTAAGATCTACATACGCGCTCGTTTCTCATACTCGTATGATCACTGATTACATTCCCAGCACCATGGCGTGGATGGACAGCGTAGCAGATACCATGATCGACGCCATGTCCGAGTTCCAACGCCGCTTCTACAGCCGGCTTCCACAACTCCACCCAGTTTTGGATCACTATGCCAACTACATGCCCAGACTCTACGACCACTTCGAACCATACGTGGCCAGCGCCATGATCATATCTTCCTGCTCTTTCATTGACGCTAGCTGTCTTGAAATTCGTGCATTGACCAAGCGGGTTCCGACGAAGAAAGAAGCCAAACTTTGGCCATACTATGTTCGGAACATAAGCGGTGTGTTGCAATTCTTTTAGTCGAGAGTTGAAGATACATGCTGATTTGACTCTGACCAAGGTGTCGCCGCCTACTATGCGTTCGCCTGCTTCCCACAGAAAGATCACCCCGATCTTGTCAGCTACATCCAGGCAATCCCCGAGATAAACGTATTCATCAACTTCTTGAACGATGTGCTTAGGTGTGTGCATGGCCGGCTTCCGGAAATCTCATCGCTCATCGACGTCTTCGATTCCCTCAGCTTCTACAAAGAGGAGTTGGACGGCGAGCAGCATAACTACTGCCAGATGATGTCGCGTGTCTCTGGACGTCCGCCCCTCAGCGTTTTGGAAGATGTCGCACGTGAAGGACTGTCGTCGGCCAAGGTTGCTGAACAGATCTTGGCCGACTCGCCGGCTGCCCTCAAAGCGTTCAAGGATTACGTCCAAGGTTATATGTAAGTCGCATTCTGTAGCGTGTGCAGAGTTTACTACTCAACGTGCCTTGCAGTCGGTGGCATCTAGATGTTGCCCGTTATCGCCTTCCGGCATCTTGGAAGACGCAGTTCTCCGATTGATCAATTGTATGGGCGCGGAGGATGCGTCGAGTACTGATCAGTATAGATGTCGGCCATGATGTATTGCGTTCCCGATGCTTTCAGATATCATCCAGTGATTAGCAGGGTATATATTCCGCCATGTAACAAACAGATAGAAGTCATATACAAAGACTTTCGTTGTTTCTTGGGCCGATGCCGTCAGACCTAATACGATCGCGGAGGCCACGTCTGTGTAGTTCACAGATTGGTACGTTCGATGCATCCGATAGTAGGCGAAGTAAGCTTCTGTTTTCTCTTCTTCGATTCAACTCGGCCTCATCTTGCAGTTCGCACATCTGCAACCTTTCTCCACGCTTTGGAGAAAATAGGTTTTCCCACTGTCGCACGATGGTTAGTAAGATCGCGGCGTCGATATATAGTGAAGGAACATACTCGGAGCATTGACATCGTACAGATAAACGGTCAAGATCCACTTCTCCGCAACCATCCTGTCATAATCCTCTATGCGCATTCGCCATCTCACAATGTTGTTCGGTGCGTCGACGAGGTCCGGGGATGTCACTATTGCAAGTTGGTCGGCGGGCGGATGGGCAGTCTTGCCTTCCAGCAGCCCGCGCATGCCTCGCACGAGTCTCTGAGCCATCTCCGCTGGCGCATCCGGGTGCATGAACATGAGGTGGGTATTGCCAGTATCGTTCTGGTTGTTACCGTACAGCAGAGTGAGGTTGTGCTGCGCAAGCCCCAGATTGCCTTCAAAGATGGAGATCGAGTCTCTGCCGGAGATCTGAGGAAGAGGGAATGGTGCGAAAGGAGCGGCGTGGGCGAGGACAGTGCGCAACTCGGTGATCCAGGGGGCGAGATACAGCTTCCGCATCGGAACGCGCTTCTTCGAGTACGAAGTCGGGATCGGGAGAGGACCGACGAAGATGTCCACGTCGCTAGATAGCTTGTCTGACAGCAACACCTGCAAGAAGTCCGAAACCCAATGTGCAGGGTAGCCGAGTTTGGGGAGGTAAAGTAGGAGGCCGACGTAGGCGTTCAGGTTCATCATGTGCCGTACACCGTGGCCGAACATGCAGTCCTGCTTCATGGTGAGATCTCCAGCCCACAGAATGTTGAGTAAGATCCGCGTCAGCCATCGAACGACATCCTCCCGTGGTGGTAGAGTCTTGAGCTTGCGCTCCTCAGAGCTCCATCCGATCAGCTCGATACCCCATGCGTCCAGTTCGTCAATGCGACAGTTGAGATAAGCAGGAACCTCCTGAGGGTGAAGCAGAGTATAGCTGAATGAAGGTGAGCGTTTGGTGCTTTGTCGATTAAGGTCAGTCGAACTCACGTATGGCAGTAGTTCACGCTTCCCGGTTCTGGAAAGGACGCGCTGTGAAGGAGGCAGTTGGATGCTAGCTCTGCCTGACGATGTGTCTGCAGACTCGGCATGACATAGATGATTTGGTTCATCAAGCCGTGCGTGTAATCGCTTTGCCGATGCATTTCAGTAACAGCAATAGTGACCGAAGGCAGCCTGGACTCACGGGACGTTGCTGAGCCACATCCTAGTGAAATCACGAGGATACTGGTCAGGACGACACGAGGCAGGGCTTCTCAAGATAGCAAGCTGCTCGTTCATCTCACCGTGGATAAACTCGAAAGAGAGCTTTTCGCGCATGGCTTTCCAGGCTTTGGCCACGGCCTCGAAAAACGTAGCAGAAGTGCCGAATGACGCAGCCGCATCGTCCTCAGAAGAGACCCTACTTGCTGGCAGGCGGAAGCGCTCGACGTAGGTTTCAAGATATCGTGTCGAGTCACCAATGTAGTTCCGCGACCTGATGTCCGTAGGCCACCCCCCGTAACTCAAGCGTATCGTAGCTAGAGAAAGCGGGTCCTGGAAAGCCATCAGTCAAAGAAAAAGATGCAAGCCATACTATGATCCTCACGAATAACGTTGGATTAGCTCCATGATTGGCGTGCGTCTCCTGGCTCATCTTACACAAGCAGTTATGATGGGGTGTATCTGCAGGATCAAGTACATAGCTCACTCTGTCGAACATGCTCTCAAGCTCGGATCGTGAGCGCTTGGGCGCCTTCGACGCGTTGACGTACTCCCAGAGCGCCTTCGTGGCGGGCAGAGACTCAAGCACATCTTTGGGCGGTACAAGGGTGTCGGTAACCTGATTCCAATACTCCTCAACAACTTGCTGGCGTGAAGCGCCTTCTGTCGCACCCTGGCGGATGTCGCGCTGAAGAAGGCGGTAAGCCTGGAGTAGCTTTGGATACTTGGACGAGGCGCTTACCAGGGTGGCTGCACGAGTCGTGAGCTTAGAGAGAGCCTCTTCTTTGAACATGCGCAGGACCCGACTGTTGTCGTTAATCATATGATGCGCGACTGTAATATTGACGCTCTGGCGCGAGACGGCCATGATATCTTCGGCGGTGCGTGCAGCAGGAAGTGGATCCCATTGATCTAGGATCCGCAGCAGCTTGGGTGCGGTATCGTCGGGTATGTGTAGCCATGATGGGGTTGACGGAGGCGTTGTGGAGAGCATCGCGCGCAGTTCCTTGACGACTTTTGCTACCCTGTGATAGAGTGCAATGAGAAGGAGTGCAACGATGAATCGACAACACCCTATTCATACCATTTCACGTAGACATTCGGGATGATTTTGAAGCAGAATGTGTAGTGTATCGCGGCGACGATCTCTTTCTCATCGGCTGGTGTTTCTTTGCCATTGGCCAGCTTGTTGAGCAGCGCAAAGACGACGAGATCGCGACAGAAGATGGTAGGGTGGATGTCGTTTAGGGTGAAGTGTGCTCGTACGTGGCTGCGCCGGGCAGGCGGTAGCCTGCGTACTGCCCGCTCAAGACCAATGATGGAACCGTAAACATGGCGGGCTAACGCTAGGTGTCAGAGTAATATTCAAGTTAAGCGAGCAGCGGTCCGTACCGTCGCCTACGCCACCGAAGAAGAACGCAAGGTTCGATAACACGTCGATGGGTGACATGTCAAGCTGCATCGGCGAGGGGAAGTTTGGGCCATAGTCGTCAACAATGGACATTGGAGGGTCGTGGCCCATCTATTAGTTCGGCATTCAGAGGCAGAGCGCGTCCATTATGTCTAGCGGAATGCCCACTCACAAAAAAATACTGGTGTGTATCCCCATCACTGCCAGCCCACATCGTGAGATATCATCCTAATTCTAGATACGAGCTCTGGAAACTCACAAGTACTGCTTGAGCAAAGGCATCCGCGCAACATCGATTTTCGCCTGCTGCCTGTCCTCCTCCCCAATACTGTTCGCACGTTCGCACAGGATATCCCACTCCTTCCAGAGTCGCCGTGCTTCTACATTTGCGGGCTCGTCACCCTCATCAGCACGCGCTCGAAGGCCCTGAACTCCTGCTGTCGCATCATTGACGTCCCCAAGCGAGAACGATCCGTAAGAAAGGCCGTTCGCTAGTGTCCGAGCAAGACGCGTTGACAGCCGCAGCGCAAGGACATTTTTGGTTTCATTAGCGTTCTGTAGTAAGCTCCAAGAGCGCAGAATGGCGCTGAAGGCTCCCGCATAGTCAGCTGCTTCATATAACGCGGCGCTGAGGTTGGACGGGTAGACTGGATCTGTTGGGACTGCGTCTTCTGCCTGAAAAAGCGTCAACGGAACAGTCAGAATCAAAGGTACAGTGAAATACCTTCTGATAAAGCCCGGCAGCCCTGGGTAAATATCAGTCGCAGTCTATGTACCAAGATACAATATGCCGAACTCTTTGAACAGCCTCTTTTTGAAGAGCACATTGGCTCGTTCTTTGAGATCAACGGCGTCCGACATATCCACTTAGATGGTGGCTAGGGTGATCGCGCGCGAGATTTGTAAGGACGGCATCCACGAGGGGATCTTCTGGGCGATTTGAGGAAATCGGCGTGACGGAAACGGATGGAAAACTTGAAGGCCGCGCTAGCTCTAATGCACTTAGGCGCGGCTGAAGAGGTGCTGGCAAAGCTTCGATTCAGAGTCCGAAGAGTAACGGTATAGGTTAGGTTGTATAAGACACGGGAACGTCTTTGTTGAGCTCAGTCGAGATGACCGTCCAGCGCGTCCGCGGGCGTCCGACACGCGGTCGCGTTTACATAGTACCTTCGGTGATTGCCGCTGATCGCGTGGGCTCCACCAGCCTCTCTCTTCCAAACCAACACCTTCGACTCCATCTTACTTCATACACTGGGAGCCGTAGGATGCAGGATCTATCTTCCTCCGATCCCCCCAATCATCTCGCATACGTCGAGTTGCCCATTGGGCGCCTCAACGTCGACGTTCTTCGTCTCATTTTCGAGCGTGTCGCCCATGATAGTCGCTTGAACTGTGAACAACCACACTTGGATCACTGGATAAGACTTGGACATGTCTGTCGCCTATGGCGCTCGACACTACTGGGCATGCCGAAGCTCTGGGCGCGCGATATTCTTGCCTTTGGGCTGGGCAGCGCACTGGATGATATCCTACATCGCGCTCATGATGTACCGCTTGATCTAGAGCTCCCAGGAGGGAAATATCTACCATCCACAGCAATCGACCGCATAGCACCACTTATCCCGCGCGCCAGAGTGCTCGCGTGCACAATAGCGACACCCGAGGAACGGCGGACTGTCCTGGATGCCATATCATCACAGCCTGCCCCTATCATCCAATCACTCAAACTTGACGTCCTTCAGAAGACCAACCCAGGTCACATTTCCGGTCCCGGTACGGCATGTACCACCTGTATCCAGCATCTGCCACTCCGCCGGCTTGAACTTCGCAACATTATTATACGCCCGCCGCTTAGTGGAGGCTTGACGTCGTGGGCACTTCGTTGCCATGGACAATGGATAAATCATGAGCGGCTCACCCTCGAAGAGATTTTGACTGCGCTCGTTCATAATCCCCGCTTAGAAAGGCTAGTTCTGTATGAAGCAGTTCGTGAGCAAAACCCAACCACAGCCTTGCCCTGTGTCACTCTCTCTTCACTCAGAATTATGCACATCTACCAGCGCAGTAACCCTCCCCCCTACGCTCTGCTTGATCATTTTCGCTTTCCGAACCCCATCATGGAAGACAGCATGGTCAGCGATACTGTTGTCGAAACTGCCACTGGCGTCTCAGCCACCCTCACGCACGCGCTTGCCGTTTACGCTAGATCTCCCGCTTTTGAATATGTGCGTCATCTGCGCGTACAGTGCGAACCAGAAGATCAACTCGTAGAGATCCATATCGATCAGTGTCACCACCTTGACGATGTCTGGAAACCGACCGCTCCGTTCGAAGTCTTATTCAGAGCTCCGCAGTGGCAATCATCGTTTCATGAGTTGTCTTCCACGATAGTACAGGAACTCATCAAAGTTCGGATCCCGACGCAGGTGACAGAACTTTCGTGGCATGTGGGAGAAGAGGAAGGGGGGCATACCATCGAGTATTGGGATACGTTATTACGACCTTTCATCGCTACGGAGACCCTTTTTTTAGACGACTTCAATGCATCCCGCACTGAGGTGATTGGCCTTATCGCCATGCTCGACGCTCTGGCTTGTACGCGTAGCGATGGACCCCTCTTGCCTCGGCTGCAATGGCTTGTTACGTGTGACGAACACGCAGAGATATTCGAGCACGGATTACCTCAACTGCGTCGAACCCTTCAGCGGCGCGCGAAAATGCACGTACCAATCCGCGGGATAAGGTTTATGGATGTCAGCGGCCCTCGTTTGACAGTAGGCCCGGGCATTGCCAGTGGTCCGGTGGAGACAATGTCCGCGCAGATACAAGAACTGGTCGCGGACCTCGGTATCAGCGTCGAACGTCTCGCATGTTGGGAGGAGATTGACGGCAAGATGGATTACCGAGGGACCAAGTTCGTGTTTGATTACCGCGCATATAATGTTACCGACGATGCTTGACTGATCGTCGTCTCATAAATTGTACATCTTTGTATGTCTGTGTACAGTCTGGGTAAAAACGATACTCCTTATCCGCTCCTTATGCCTTCAGATATCATTCAGAGATTAGCAGGGGTATATATTCCGCGGTGTAAATAAACAAAGAGAAGGCATATGCATAGTCGTGATTTGCAGAGCACAGCGAGAAAACACGTCGAGAACAGAACACATCTCACAGCAAAACGAAACACAACCCGTCGAAGTCTGTGGCAACCTACGCCATCCTCGCCCTCCTCTCATCCTCATCCCTAAACATCTCCTCAAACGCCTCAACCCCAGGTCCAATCACACCAAACGCATCCTGACTCGTTCTCCCCAGAAAGTCCAACTCATGCGTGATCCCCCGCATCGTGAGAGCATACGCGAAGAACAACAACTGCCTACTCCCCTTCGTCTCCCTATTCCTCACAACATCCAACCTTCTGATCGCATCCACCAACGCAACCCTAGCATTTTCTGCCGGCGGCAGGTATGGCGGCAATGGCGCCTTAAGACGGAATGCCGAGGCGAGCACGGAGAAGTACAAGACGATGTTACCGACCATCTCTCGGCGCTCGCGGTTGACGGGTACGATAAAGTCTCGGCGGACGGAAGTGTGCCATTCTTCGCGCGAGGCGACACAGCGCATGCTGTGGAGCCTGTCGAGGATCGTTTGAAGGGACGCGAGGATGTTGCGATAGAGCGGGACGGGGAAGGGACCTTTGAGACGGGGTTCATGTGCAGTTTGCTTGAGTAGGTCTTGTAATTTGATCAGCTGCAATTGCAGATGAAGCTCCCTGTAGCATACGTCAGCACTGGATACAAGTGGCAGTAACGGGGCACGTACATAGCCATGAACTCCTCAACCGAGGCACTCAATACCGTCCTCCGGCGCCTCGGCACCAGTGCGCTCTCCTCCGTCGGGTCCTCGTCGCTATCCGAAGTTAACGCCTGCGCTTCCTCGGCGTTCAGCGAGTTGCTCGCCGCAAGGCGCGTGTACAACCAGCCCATATTCAGGCAGAACCTAACAGAACGGAGTCAGTATCATGTTGTATCCAGATGGAGGAAGGTGCACGTACTCGCCGAGCAACTTGCTCAATTCGCGCCTCGCCTCGGCAGGCCACCAGAACCGCGATACGAACGCAGCCCACAGCACACCCACAGTGACAGCAATGAACCGATGGTAAGCGATATCCAGCACCGAGATATCCCTGCTCCTGATATTGTAACTAAATTCTCGCGGTCAGCATCTTCTCCCTCAATCGTAGTAGGCAAGGAAGAGCATGAACATACCTGTACAGACACGTCAAGTTGTACGTGAGCAGCACGAATCGACCCGTAGTCGCATACTGCGGTGTGGCGACGATATAGTAGAAGCAGGGGATACTGAAGAGGAAGCCGAAGATGGCCAGAACGACCGGGTGGTCCGCGAAGAGCGTGTATACACCCGCGGCAACGGCCGCGCCAAAGAGTGTTCCTAACACGCGATGTACGCTCAAGAAATTCGTCTACCCATAACAAGTCAGCACTATGCTTCGAAGAAGCAGGTGAGAACTTACAGCGCCAATGGTCGGGCTTAACACTACAAAGAAACTAATCAACGCCCACTCGCCCCTATACTCCATAAACGTCGGCCTCGTAATCTCAAAGAACGCCGGCGCAGCAAGCATAGCAGTCGCCATACCCGCCTTGACAGCATACTTCACATCGCTCTCCCTAGCCCTCGCACCCATCCTCCACACAAGCTGTTTCGCGCGTCCATAGAACGACAAGGCGTCTGTAGGTGGCGTAGAGATGGTGTTCGGAGCGTGAGGACGGACTTTGGGGAAGTGCGCTGCTATACGGGTCGGTGGGGCGTTGTAGAAGTATTCGGAGAGTGAACGTTGGGATTTGCGGTTTTCGGTGGTTGTTCCGTTTAGAGTGCCGTACCCTGAGGTTGAGGTGGTAGTGGTGGTCTTGCGTCGCTTGTGCGGGACACTCGCAGAAAGTTGTGCGGGCCAGCGTTTGTACCATGGCTGCAGAGTGCGCATGCGCTCAGCGACACAGATACGGGACATGGCGTCGACGAGGTTGACGAGCTCAGACGCGAACTCCTGTAGCGTGAAGATGAAGCTACACAGTGATTATCAGTACGCAAACTAAAGCTTGCGAGGAGGTCCAACTCACAAGTACACCAAGAACACATTCTCGTTCTCTCCACCAGCAAACATCGGATTATCGGCGCCAAATCCGCTCGCTATACTCGCGCGGCTCGCACCCGTGGGTACACGCTGACGGGGTGTACCAGGAGGGAAAGGAAGTCCGGAATTCCCGTCTGCGAAATAGCCACCACCGGAGCTCGAAGGCGCCGGGATACTAGAGCGGGTGTAGAGCTTGAGAACGGCTTGATTGATCGTGCTCTCGAACCGGAAGAGCTGTTTTTCGATGCCTTCTACGAGCTCCAGAAACTCGGTGGTGAGCATCTCCGTTTCTATACAACCACTGTCAGTCGAAAGGCTCAGATACAGAAGAGATCGGAAGAGCTTACTGGAGGTGTCAAGCGAAGATCTCGCAGTGAACGCCTCACGCACGCGCTTGATAGCATGCGTACATGTCTTACTCAGCGCATGCAACGGGGGTCCAAGCTCATCCACCAGATCCCCAAACATAGCCGCAACACTCTTGATCATAACGGTCTCCTCGTCCTCCGTCTTGCCTCCATACGCAATCGAGTCCGCCTTCGTATGAACCGACCCCGGACCCTTCGTAGACACGCGACCCTTCGACTGGCCCCGCTTGGCGCGAGGGCGCTTGGCGAGGGTGCCGTCGCGGTATGCACGCGCGATATCGTATTGAAGCGTTATGCCTGAGCGGAGACCGTTGAGATGTTGACCAAGCCTCGTAAGCGCGTCGACGGCGTCTTCGTACGGTCTCTTCGTGCGTCCTCGCGGGCCACCAACTATAGCCTCGGACTGCGCTTCGGACAGATGTTTCTTCAACGCGGTAAAGCCAGCTTGATGCGCTGCCACCGCCGCGGAGATACGGTCGTGGCTGAGCTTGTGAAGCGGCTCTTCGAGCAGAAATGTGTTGGTGAGCAGGCGCAGTAAGGTGCTATATGAGTCGAGCGTAGTGATCATTGCGCCCTCGAGCTTCGCTGTCGCGCTTTGCGGCCATACGAGGTAGCAGATGGCATTTGCCACCGTGCTTCCGACTAGCACGATGAACGCCACACCAAAGAGCGTCGATAGTCCTCCCTCTTTGACAACAACGACGAAAAGAATGATAGAGAACATGCTGCACGCGGTGTTGAACGTCGGTTTGGCCATGTAAGTCTTCAGCCATGCGACGGAAGACATGCCAAAGCCGATCCAGAGTATAGCGAGGATATCGGCAAGCCATTCCCAGCCTGCGTGAGTTTCGAAGGCCCAGTAGAGGTTCATGCTAACGAGAGAGATGATGGAAACGTAGATGAGGGAGAGGAAGCAGTAGATGTCCGCTTCGAGCATTCCACCGACTGTTTTCGCGGGGTTGAAGTAGACCGCGCTAAACAATGCTTCCTGTTAGCTCCAATCATGAAGTGATAAGTAGATAAGACATACATGGTTGCAACCATATGCCCACTGGGATTCGGGTACCTCCGCCCATCCGGTCCGTCGTCCTGCATTATAGCCACAAAATGGCTCAACGCGCGATTATACGTGAACAGGCTCGCAACAAAGTACGCGATGCTGCATTTCAAGATGTTCTTCTGCAGCGGCGTCAAATTGAACGCCATGACCTTGCGCATAGCGCGTCGCCACAAAGGCACCTCGGGCCGCACCCGCGAACCGTCCGCCGACTCTTCAGACGTTTGAGTATCCTCGTCGTCCGAGAGCATCTGCGAGCTCCCAGCCTCTTCCTCTTCCTCCCCATCTTGCTCGCCCTCATCGCTCGGGTCGTACCGCTCGTGCGCCACACTCTCGTCAAATGTCGGACTGGCCGTCCGCGTCGGTGCACCCGACACATTGTCATCAAAGTTCAACGTCGGGTCCGCGTAGAAGCTACTCTGACTACGCATTGTCGCTGGCCGAAGACTGGCGGCAGTTGCTTTATTCTGCTCGCGGTCGTGCGCCATTGCGCCCTCGAACACGGTCCATTCCCGCTGGTGCTCGCCACCGGCAAGACGCGTTCTGACCTCGGATGCCATGCGTCGCAACGTCGACGGTTGTCGCTGAATGGTTGGACGTCGCGGACGAGGAGCAGGACGTGGAGATTCCTGTATTTGGATGGTGGTCGTGGGTCTGGCAGGCGTAGTACTAGTACCCTGTTCGAATGTGTTGTGACTTCGCGACCCTGAAGGTTCGGCATTGGCAGCTGAATCGAGTGCAGGCGGCGAGCCAACCAACGCTTCGTCCAGGATCGATGGCGTAGCGCTCGCGGTCGCATGAGGACCCTCGACGCCGCTTCCCATTGACATCTGTGCGTGTGTGATCTTCGGTCGCTCCAGGATTCTTCGCGACCCTGAGTCCTCCCCGAGGCCGATTCGAGTAAGCAAGCTTCCTGACCCGAAGCTTTATGCTGTATGAGGTAAGACGCGGGGAAAGTCAAGAATCAAGATGAAAGGTAGATTGCTAGGAACATGATAGGTAGCGCTAGGTACTGGACATGACGGGAAGGTGGGAATCTGAGACAAGCTTAGGCGCGCCGGCCGCGCGCGTCGTGCGCGACGCGACGCGCAGCAACCGCGGTGACCGTGCCTCGACGTCATAAGCATCAAGCACCCACAAAGGATTACCAGTCCTTATGTACTGTAAAGTAGGTGCATAATACAGGTGTTCACACTAGTTATTCTCATTGCTGCTCCACTACAAACTTGGACGCTGTTTCCTCAATAGTGGAAGATGAAGTCCGTCCATTGCAAATACCTCTTGCCTCTTGACTCCCCCCAGCATTCCCGATTCTCGACACCGACGCCGAGATCTTCAGCTAGTCCCTCCATCTGCTCGTGCACGGAATCTATGAGCCATTCATCTTCGTCGTCGATATCATCGCCGTCTGGGCCATTCATTCCCAGGAATCGGATTTCGCGCACTGGTACGCCCATCTCCTTGCGTCGCTGGAGAGTTGGAAGCACGATCTGCACTCCTATCAAGTCGAGGCCGTCCGTTTCCCATGCGACCGTCACTAATCGGCGCAATCGTGGTAAGAGAGGCCCGGTGCTTCGTGTGCTGGCTAAAGCCTTAAACAAGGCAATGAGGGCGTAGACCTTGCGATCATGAACGGTGGGCGTGTGCGAGTCGCCGAGGAAGAGTGTTTCAACGTTCGAGAACGGTTCTAAAACCGTACTCCAGTAGTTATCGTCTACTCCTTCATGCGCACTCCACAAGAGCTCCGTGATCCGTTCTGGTATGCGATAGTCCGCTAGATTGCTCATTACAATGGAAGACAGCTGAAGGTAGGTCGCTTCCCAAGGACGAGCCTCGAATCTGAGTTCAAAGGGGATAGGTGAAGAAGAGTTGTCTCTGGTAACCCAATGATATTCCGTCAACTGTATGAGCACTTTACCACTCCATTCTGCATCACATTCCACGCGCAGAAAATGCGCGGATTCTAGTGCGGGCGACTTTGCCCATACAGAGAAAGTGGGCACGAGTGCTTCCGAAAAGTGTGCTGCCGTATCAATGGCCATGTCAGAGATCAAGCACTGCTCGAGGATGGGATTTGGAAACCGCAAGTAGTCAAGCAACGCAGGCGGAGACTCATTCGGGCGGTCATGCCAGATATGCAGAATCCTGAGCGCAGCAAGGGGCACAGGAGCAGCGACCGCGTCAGAGTCAGAGATGCTGATAGCATCTTTGAAGGATAATTTTTCGAGGCCAGTATTGTGAGCGAGTACATTCACAATGGCCGCTATTGACAGTCTCTGATCAACAATCCACTTTTTATCCGACCACATCGTCCACGACGTTAAGTTTCCTAAGAGCGGCGGGTTCAAGAACAACTCGTGCATCTCAAGGTGACGGATAGGCAGACGTTCGATACACGTCGCATACGACGATGCCGGGTATTCGATCGAGCCAGAGCCTGCATCGGTTGCATGAAGGGCGAGGGTGTGGAGAGCAATGGGCTGACGAGAGTTTATAGTATCAAGAACCGTATGTTGTTCCTCGGGTGTCTTCATCTCGCATCTGAGCACTCCCGCTCGCGGAATGAGTGGCACTATGCACTTAATGGGAAGCTCCCGCGAGCCCTTAACCAGGCAATCCAGATTCAAAGGCACGTCCTGAGCGAAAGCGAGCATATCATCGAGTGCGCTAGCCGTGCCGAAGGCGACGATATCGCGCGCCCAAAGCTCTGGCATGCTCAACAGAGCAGAGCGCCATAAGCGACAAACATGTCCCAGCCTTATCCAAGTATCTGCGACGCGTGTTCCGTCTTTAGGACGACTATCCTCCGCGATGTACTCGAAGATGAGGCGCAATGCATCGAGGTCGAGGTGCCCTATAGGTAAACCGAAGTATTTGTCGTGATTGGCGGGGGTGTCAGCGGGAGATGATGTATTCATGGCAGTCATGGATGTCATCAGAAGGTGAAGACTTAAAGGCAATGCATAGACGGCTCAAGCTTGGTGCCTTTAGTACCGTAGATGGGTGACGGAGAGAAGAGAGGAGCGTGGGCAGGCTCGGGCCCTTGAGGCCGCTTCGTTGTGGCACGATCACATGAGAAACTATGATCACCGCAACTGTTCGCGTCTACACGCTTCATCCAGTGCTCGACCTGGGAGTAGAGCTCGACTTCAACACATACCGACACCGTATCGAGAGAGCTAATGCCACTAGCAATGACATGAACAGAGGTGACTAGGAACCCGGTCACCACCTTACCCGGCCACGCGGGATAGCCAGGCCCGCTTCGCGCCGGGACATGACTCGCATCTCCAATCTAGAACCACAGCACACAAACCAGTCTTGAGCCGCCACCATCCATAACAAATCTCGGTCACTAACCGATGCCACCTACGCTGAAGGGTTCTTGCCACTGCGGTGCTGTCACGTTTAGCGTACAGAGCAATGCTGCAGTACCGTAAGATCGTCGTTTCCGATAAGGATGCGGCAGTTCTCTGACAAAGTTACGTCCAGTTCTAGAATCTGTTTCTGTTCCATCTGTCGAAAGGTGGGCGGAGCAGGTGGAGCCATACATGTCATGGGGAATACGAAGAGCCTCGAAGTTCAAGGTCGAGAGAACATCGGGTACGTGTGTCCGTCTCACAGGTCCCGAGCCCGTAGGGTGTTGAACAGCCCGATGTCCAGCATCTACAACGCTGTCATGGCAAACCGCGGTCAAAAGGATGAGCAACGCGCATCATCAGAGCGTTGCTTCTGCAAGCTCTGTGGCACGGCACTCTGGCTGGCAGAGACGTATAATTCATTCTCTACCCAGTCATCTGACGATGTTAATGATCGTATACACAGTCCGGACCATATCTTCCCTTTCGCATCTGCGATCGATACACCTCTTGAACCTCCTGAGGAGATGGTTTGTGGATAGCATTGTATGCGAAGCTGTTATGCTGACGGGTTTCTTCTCAGACTATGATCTACACCGAGTCGAAGCCTGAGTGGGTGCGTTTCCCAGAGGGTCGTGTGACCTTCGACGACGCCGACTTGTCCATTGCCAACTGGCATAAGCGCAGCGGAAAGTGGGTCGAGTGAGAACTGGCTGGAGTCAATAGCGTCCCTACTTGCCTAAGTCAATTGACTCTGAAGATATCAAACGATAGCTTAGAGTTCGCATTCCCATGGAGTCGGGTTATACGGGCTTTCTTCGAGACCAGCTTCGACCAAGATCTCCACATGACAGCAACAATATATTCCGAGAAACCCACGTTACTCGTTTAACCTCGCTATCATCCCCACCTGGCTCATCAACCGCACAAGCACCAAATCTTCAGGTGCATAAGTTCTAGTGTCCGCCTGGTGAGAGAAAGGGATTACTCACCAGCGCCCCTGGTCATTGGGCCACTGGGCCGCGGGCTTGAGGCCGTCCTTCTCCTGAGCAGGTGTGAGGTCGCTGTATAGGGTTGGTCGTCAGTTGACGTCTCTGAAAGAAGGCCGTAAAACGTACGCAAGAGCGTGCGGAACAGCAAGAACCGGCGCAAGCAGGGCGGCAAATGCGAAGATGAAGGTAGAAGCACGCATGTCGAGAGATGTGTTTGGAGTTGAGAGTAGGAAGAGCGACTGCGAGTGTGTGCAAAGGGGATAGCACTAAAGAATGTAGGCAGCGCATGGACGACGCATTATATAGGTCGCCCCCAGTCCATATGGCGCGCACTGCCCGCGTTGTTGCCTGCAACGTACGAGCCAAGGACGATGTTCCCTTGATCTGTGCTATTCTGCGCATGCCAACCACCTTTTGCTTGGAACTGCTTGGAAGCACACCTAAACGATTAAAGCGTACAGGCAGTTCTGAACGGCTGTCGGTGACCGTGCGTGGTAGGACGTAAAAGGACTATTGCGCATCATCATGCGATTCGGTAGTCCGACCGAGATGTATTGAAAGACATATTCATCAGTAAGCCTTGTGGTAAACCGCTCCCAGCGTTGTAGTGCTCGATGACACGATTGGTAGGTAAAGCTGCGTGTAGCAGTTGTAGCGGTCATATATCATAGCGCGCTGAAGCAATCTAGCTGCTGTTGAACAAAAGATAGATTACCGCGCGCGAAGGGTTCGTATGGAGCAATGTCATCCCTCTTGGCGAGAACGCGAAAAGCCACCAATCCAAGGCCCGGGTAAATTGGTCATCGAATACGTGTATCGTCTCAAAGGCATCGCCTAGCCCGTGAAGAATCAATCGGCTCGGTGTCCAGCGTCTAAGCACAACTTGAGGATGAGTGCAAGAGAGAAGAGAGAAACGTGGGCGGGGCAGGCCGGGATCGCCAGTTTCATCGCGATCACGTGGGTTATCTGCAACCGAAGCGTCCTGAATGACGCGTCTGCTAGCTGTCTTCCCGGGACAGTGCTTGCGACAAGGCTATACGCAGCATATTCACGTCTTGGCCCAACATGATTGTGTCATAACCTGGATACCGATATAAGCATAGCGCCAAAGCGCCAGCCGCGGCGGGGGTCACGGTGGACGTAAGATGACGTCGCCGAAGGATGTTCGTCCAACTTGAACTGGAACGGTAAAGTGAGCACACCAAACACGGCACAAAAGTTTATATATGCATGAGATACTAGACAGTTTGTCTATGTCGATGCATGGCATAGGATCTCAAAGGTATGGACTGCTGCTACCGGTGTACTGAAGAGCGCTGCAGGCTGTACCAGTCTTGTCAGTTACTTGGCATAAAACGATAGCTCGAACGTCTGACGTCGACGAGATGTCCCACCTTTTCTCAATTTGCCAGATAGGGGACATTGGAGTGGGGAAAGGAAGCAGGTAGCGTTGCGCAACTTCCACATTCGAGTACCTCGTGAGGTAGCATGACGTGCGCTGAGAAGTCATCCGTACCCTATATATGGTACGGCACAGCGGCTGAGAGCCTTGAAGCGAAGCTGGTCTTAGGGCTCCGCCCTAATCACCGCTAGTGCTAGTGACAGATGCCCCCAACACTGAAGGGTTCTTGCCATTGTGGCGCCGTTGCGTTTAGCGTGCAGAGTAACGCCGCAGTACCGTGAGTTGACGGTAAAAAATCATAATATAAAGATGTTCTTATAATATTCAGATATGAGATCTGTTTTTGTTCCATCTGTCGAAAAGTAGGCGGCCCAGGTGGGGCCACGCACGTCTTGGGGAACGCAGAGACTCTCGAGATTCAAGGTCGAGAGAGTATCAGGTATGTATTTCATTCTCGATGAATCGCTGATATAGGATACTGAGAGAGCCTGTGCAGCATCTACTACGCTGTGATGGCAAACCGCGGTCAAAAGGACGAGCAGCGCGCCTCGTCGGAGCGTTGCTTCTGCAAACTCTGCGGAACGACGCTCTGGCTTGCCTTTGCAGAAAGGTACGTCCGATTCTCTGCTCACCAAAGCATTCGTGATGACGATCGTATCCACAGTCCGGACCTCATTTATCCATTCGCATCGGCCATCGACACGCCTCTTGAGCCTCCCGAGGAGATGGTTCGTGACTGGCAGGATAAGTGAATGTTGTACTAACGCGTTCACTCATAGACCGTGATATGGAACGAATCAAAGCCTGAGTGGGTGCGGCTTCCAGAGGGTCCGCTGGTCTTCGACGGCCGGGGGAGCGAGTCCGTCGCAGACTGGCATAAGCGCAATGGGAAGTGGGTCGAGTGAGAGCTCCGTAGAGCTTTGAGATCTGAGAGCGCTGCTGTCTGAGTCATTCGATATATCATTTCTGGTTCCATGAGGATTGAGTCCATCGCATGAGCGACGAGCGACGCCGTTCGTGGTGGTCGTCGGCGGCAAGAAGACAGCGAGACCGCCGCGGCTTCTCATCGTCGGTGACACGATCACATGAGAAAACCGTCAGCGCGTCCGCCGCGCCATCAGCGCGCATCAACGCGATGATACGCTTTAACTCGACAATCTGAGGGTAAAGATAAACCTGAATTGGCTCTGAAGGCACATAGCGCAAGCTGATACCATGTCATGACAAGATAAGATAGTATAACATGTGATAATGATACAGTGTCCTCCGAACCCTGATGAATATGAATAGACAATGCAGGAAAAGCTACAACGCCACGAAGGGTATCCTGATTCATTGAGCCTTGGAAAGCATCCTATGCGTCTCTTCTGGTTCCTCCTCATCTTCATCCTGCCCAATCTCATAATGATCCTGATCCTGAGCGTCCATTTCATGCCCAACCTCGCCTTCCTTCGGCAGCGGAGGTGAGTAGAGCGCGATATAGTACTCGCGTGTGCGGCCGAGGAAGAGGCTTCCAATGCATGCTCCCGGCGCAGCCTGGTCCGGCACACATCAGCATATTGCACTCATTCCATATAGGAGGGGAGGAGAGACTCACGAAGAGCGCAATCCACCACATAGCTTGCAACGCCGGAAGACTGCCCGTGCCAGTCACAGCCACCCATTCACCCATCAATCCCGTCCGCGTCTGATAAAGTGCGAGCGCGACCACGGCCATCCCAGCAACTACAGAAGCAATACCGGCACCCTTCATGGGATTCGGGGCTCGGCTGACGTACATCCCCAACGCGCTTTGTCCAACATATAGCAATGCGAGGAGCACGCCGACACGCTTGTGCGCGTCGTCCAGATGCGTGGGCGCGGCACGAACTGCGGCGACGAGACCGAGAAGAAGCGTCGCGCCTGCACACGCAACCTGTAGAACGGCATACGCTCCCAGCGACTCGGGCCTCCAGCGCGCGATCACGGTTGCCACAGGAGTGAAGAGGAGAAGCGCAGCCATGCACAAGATGCCGTGCGCAACGAGCGCGCGTTGGTGCGATTCTGACTGCAGTGGCGTGCCGTTCAGCTCGTCATCTGCGATGACTGGAGTCGAAGAGTCGCCGGGAAGTGATTGGGAGGGAGGGAGGTCATGCGAGAGGGTAAGTTTCGCTCGGCCCCAGCGGTCATGGAAGGCGATGTGAGCGTCAGGTTCGGGTTCCGGATGCTTGATGCTGTACGCCCAGATGATGTCTTTTTGCTGGTGTTCCTTCTCGTCCGCAAGCTCGACTTCGCTCAGCTGTTCAACATTAGCATCGCTGATCTAATCCGCCAGAAAAGGGCACTTACAGGAAGGGAAAACGAGAGCGTCACAAGTGAGTCGTCCATCTGATCCTTCGAGCATAAGTTAGTCAGCTCAAGCTCGGGATGAAACAACGTATACGCACAACGAAGCTAGACTCGGTGAGCAGTGTCGCCTGAGCATGCGGACTATCGTCAGGCCGGGGCTCAATCTCATACGGAGCGCGTCTCTGCGAGATCGTGTACGAGCCATCCTGGTTCGGCCACATTACGACCATCTCGCTATCTCCCATCGTGTGCCCGAAGCCACTGTGCATCGGCCAACGAATCAGGGCGCCGTCCGATCATCGCGAGCAGGCAGGTTCAACACGTACATGCCCATCCATCCGACTGGTAGAGTGCCTTGGCTCGTGAGAGTATCTGGACTGCGCATGAGCTCTACTGAAGTTGAGCGGGCGTAAGGAGGCCAATGGACGCACAAGTGATTGAGTTGCCTTGAACGGAGCCGGCGATACACATAGTCTGCGGCCACCAGCATCAGCAAGGCCGCATCTCTGCTTCTGTACATATCAAGCCTTGCGTACCTTGACACAGAAAGCATCAGGGTTCTCAGGGTTGGCTGTAGACTGACGACGAATGACTGAAGGTATTGGTTTCTGCACTCGGGTTCAGTACCACGGAACGAGCAAGTTAAGATCGATGTAAGCACCGCCATAGCCATCAAAGCCGTCGAAACGGCACCTGCAGCGCAGGCTACCTTCGCAAGAGACCGGTAAGAAGTGAACGAGCCCATGACGACCACTAAACGAGGAAGAAGCGCGGGGGTGTGCAGTGCGCGGCGCCCGTAAGTCCGTCCTTTTATATACCGGCGGGCTTCGACAGTAGCTCGCGCAGCGTCTAAGCGTGGGTCTCCCGCGCCGTCCAAACATGCCCAAAGATCGTGGCTGAAACGACTGGTAGATCTCTCAGGCGCGCAAGTCTGTGAGAGCGGCGCGAGGATCGCGGCTCGTGTCCTGATGCCGCTGCCCGAGCTCTGCGCCTGCCACTCATAACTCCGGCGGCGAACGGCTCGGGGCAGTACAACAATGGAAGGATATGGATTGGCGCGCGCTTACTGATTCGGGCTGCGCGACGGTGATCTTGCCAAATAAGATGCGTCTATACCTATTTCAAGAGCGAAGCTCAGCACACAGATCCTTCAACAAGGTCTTCCCGGTCAAACAAGCACGAGCTGGCCAAGTACATTATATTGAGAAGAGTAACCCCTTGTAACAAGCCCAGTATACTCCAACGACATCGAGTTACTGAGGCTCAGGCTATCTCTTGTGGTTCCTCCCGCCACGCCTTCTCTTCTTGGGCTCAGGATCCAGATTGGCCATCCTGGTCAGTAAAGACTGCGGCGGCAGTGGCTCGCGCGTTGCGGCACCCTTTATACTCCAACCAGTGACGGCACCGGAACTGGAAGCATGCGGCGCAGGAGCAGGAGAGGGGGTACGCCTGGAGGTGGAAGCCGGAGGTGGACGATCGTTGTTCCTTGAGGTCGAGGCAGGTCCGCGGGGAACGTGAGGCGGGAGGTCGCGAGCCCGGTTGTCACGTTCACGATCCCTATTGCTGTCCATGACACGATCGCGACCACGGTCGCGCGGGGGTGAATGCATGCGCGGGCGCTTGGGTGGGCTGGGAGAACGCCCCCGACCACGTTCAGGCGAACGCTCGCGTCTTTTCAGACCGTTGTTCTGCTGTGCCGCACGCGGCTGGGTTGGCGGCATATTACGGGGCTGAGACGGAGGCTGTCCGCGGATATGGGGAGGAAGGTCGCGTTCACGTTCTCTTGCGGACTGGCCTCGGATGGACAAAGGCGCAGACGGAGGGGTGGGTGTACGGCGGCGCGGGGGCGGGGACGGCGAGCGTCGGCGAGGTGGAGGGGTCAGAGAGCGTCTGCGCGGAGGAGACGGAGAGCGTCGGCGCGGAGGCGGTGATGGTGACCGTCGACGCGGCGGTGGAGAGGGTGAACGCCGGCGCGGTGAAAGTGAGCGGCGACGTGGTGAGGGGGAGCGACGAAGGCGAGACGGAGGTCGAGAACGATCTGAGTCCGGTAAAGGCTCATCAGCTTTACGCTTCAAACGAGATGCCGGCGAGATTGAACGGCGACGGCGTCCGTCACGTCCGTCGCGTTTGATGTCCCGGCGGATTGTTGGCTGGTATCGGTCGCACAAACGCTACGCAATATGCTGTCAGATAGGACCATAATATAGAGACGTCACTGACTGACCTTCACAAGATCACGGACGACTGAAGTATCGATGTCTTTGAGTTGTTCTTCATAATCTTTGTCTTCCAGGAGACGCAGAACTTCTTCGTGACTTGCATGAGCAGGAGTGTTTATAATCCAGGGAGTACGGTCCAAGCGCTAATATTTTGTTAGCTGAGGCAGACAGTCTAGGGAGACCGAAAGACGTACGTCGACGCAGAGGAGTAGTAGCTTCTCTACAGCTTTCCATGTACGCGTGTCTGTCGGTCGAACTTTGCTCAGGCCCTGTCATAACTTGTAAGTCGCTTCATAGACAGAAAGGTACAAAGAGACTCACAAGAAGTAGGCCCGACGAGCACTCCGTGACGTACTTGCGAATTAAATCACGCTCTCGGTCGTCAATCCTAGTCTCGCAGGCGACCCAAGTTTCCCCCACGAGCACCGTATAGAAAACCTTCGCCTCGGGGGCGAATTTCCCCACACCAGAAGGCAATACCGAATCAGAGAAGAAGCGCATAAGACGGCCGGGATTGGCGACAGCTTTGTCTAGTTCCGCGCAAACAAAGACAGCTAACTCGAGCAAGATCTTCGTAGCATCAGAGAATATACAGGGTCGTGGTTGGGGCTTCAAGTCAGTCTCTAGCAGAGGCCGAGCGCGGGAAAGCAGGCGGGTCAGCAATTCATCATTGACACGGTCAGACGAGCGAGGTTTCAATGAGGGAAGGCAGAGCAGGATGTCTTTGACGATGATGCGTCGTTCTTTTGGTCCAAGAGACATGATAGCCTGCATGCAGTGTCAGTTAAGCCTTACGAGCTCCAACGACACACGTACCTTGAAGAGTCCGTCAATGAGAACGTTCTCGTTCTCAGCCTTGCTAGCATGACGCTGAATGCGCATGATGTCGCCAGTCATATAGGACAGAACAAGGAAGCGAAGGTGTTCACGAGCGGCACGCTCATCCTCGTCAGCAGTCTCATCCTGAGGTACGAGCTGTTCACAGAGAACACCGAACGTGACCTTGGGGTCCAGATCAACGTGAGAGGACAGGGCCTTCTTCACAGAGGCTACTTCATCCGCTTCATCTGGAGAAAGTATTAGTGGATCCAACGAACACTCAACGGGCGAAAGGGGACAAACGCACCAGCCTGGAGAAGTTGAACCAGTACGTCGGCATTGCGCTTGACCCATTTTCGTTGTTCTTTCGACAAGTGTACAATAGCCGAGTAACCGTCCACGCGAACCTACCAGCATGGTTAGCATTGACATTTCGAGATAGAGGACTCTCTTCAGCGCACCTTAGGCTCTGGGTCTTCGCATAGGTCGTAAATGGCGTTAATAGCATCCTCCTCCAAATCAGGGAAGACTTTGTAGAAGTTGGGTATGTTCTCAGCAGCCAGCTTCTTCAGCGACGTTTCAGACGCATGAGCCACTTCAATCAATCTTCTTAGGCAATCCTTTCTCTATGAAGCGAGAGCAACTCCGTCAGTTCGATGCTCGGCAAACGACGAGTGGTCACGCACAATTGGATGCGTTGGCGAGCCCGTGTCCTCCGCTTTCCTGATAAGCTGTTTAATCTCCCTCTCCTGGTCAATACTACCAGGATCCATGGCGGTCGTGGTAGAAGTGATGGTGGTCATGGGCGAACAAGGTCAAAGCGTTTAGCGCCGCCTTCGGGTTGTTGTCCGCGCGTGTTTGAGATTCACACGCACGAAAAACCGCCATGTGGCGGCCAGGCTCCCGCTATGGATGCGTACGCTGATTCTCAGTACTGCTGTAAGGCTATCGATTTGCTCTATTGATCTTCAAGCTGTAATGAAGCAGGACTCAGGGCATAGCCGAATACGATATACCTCAATCGTTGTGAGAGCCGGTCGGCCCGATGTACCGATCTGGGGGCCTTGTGGAGACGACTTAGAGAACTCGAATTCTGGCCATTGCGCTAAAACTGGGGAGACATAACTTTATACACTGCTAGAAGATATACACGAAGGGGTACCAGTGTTACCACTTGAGGCGCGGAGCGACTCGAAGTCCGGCTTAAAGGCTTGCAGACCGTATATCCTCCGCTTTCGTCCATGACCCTACAGGCATCGGCTTGCCGACTGTGATATCAATAGGTTAGAGCAGAGATAGGGCCCATCTAGTGTGAAGACACAAACCTGAGACATTGCAGTCAAATCGGTAGAGTACCAGTGTCCACTTCTCGTCGTACATCTTCTTGAAGTCCTTGACCAGCATCCGCCACCGCACGACGTTGTTAACGCAATCGACGACTTCAGGCGACGTCAAGATGGCAAGCTGACTGGCCGGCGGACGGTCGCTACCGTCGAGAAGCGCGCGCATGTTGCGAATGTACTTGGCATGGTGTAGCATCGCGCTGGGGTGGAGGAACATGAGATGCATGTTCGGCGTGTCGTTCTCTGCCATCGAGTATATCCTATCCAACATATCCCACGTCACGCGTGGGTCAGCCTCGAAGAATGCGCTGGCGTCTGTACTCGATGCGAGTGTCAAGGGGAATGGCAAAATGGGCGCGGCGAGAGACAGAATCGTAGAAAGCTCTGTGATCCACGGCGCAAGCCAAAGCCTGCGGTTCGGTACGCGTTTCGTCGAGTAGTGAGTCGGAATTGGCAGAGGACCCTCGAAGAAGTCCGCGTCCGACCAGACGTTGTTGGACAGCAGTGACTGGGCGAAATCCGAGAGCCAGTGCGCGGGATAACCGATTGTCGGGAGGTGCAGAAGCAGGATGACGAATGCGTTGAGGTTCATCGTATGCCGGACACCGGAGCCCATTAGAGTCATTTGCTGCGGTCGTGAAGCGTCGACCGGCCAAACAATGTTCATGAGGAGACGGGTGAGCCAGCGTATAACGTCCTCGCGTGGCGGGATACTTTCGAACTTCAACTTGCGTTCTTCAGAGTTCCAGCCAATCCTTTCAGCGCCAAAGGGACGGAGCTCGCGTACGGCACAGTTGAGGTAGGTTGGAACCTCTTTCGGGTGCAGCAAGGCATACCTGATTGCACACATGAGCCTGCAAGCAGTGATAGATGGAAAAAGCCACAGTACGTGTAGCAGTAGGCGTTGGGATCCAACATGAATGATCCAGTATGCAGGAGACAGTTGCTAGCGATCTCAGCTTGCCTGTGCTCTTGCAGGCTGGGCAACGCACAAATGATCTGGTTCATGATACCATGAGTGTAGTCACTACACTCGAATATAAGCGAGGGTAGGAGACGGAGAGTAGACTGGAAGCTGACGCACGGGACATTGCTGAGCCACATGCGAGTGTACTTGCAGGGAATATGCTCAGGTCGTCTCGACGCCGAGGTGCGAGTGAGGGCCAACTGCGAGTTCATATCCCCCAGTAGTATGTCAAACGTCAGCTTTCCCTGCAGCTCCTTCCAGGCCTTGGCCACGGCTTCGAAGAACGTGCATGAAGTTCCGAATGCGGCCGCGGCCGCATCATCTTGGCAAACGGGACTGGGCTTCAAACGAAAACGGGTATTGGCTTTCTCCAGGTAACGCACACTGTATTGCAGATAGTCGTCCTCTTGGATGTAAGTCCAGCCGCCAAAGTTAAGGCGCGGCGTCTTGCACGATATGGGGTCCTGTTAGCCAAGGTCAGAGACATGTATCCGGAGCGATAACCCTGCGGAGCTCACGAAGAAGGTACGGTTTGCGCCGTAGTTCTCAAACGTCTCCTTGAAGACCTGGTCGGTATCAGCGGTTGTCTAGCTTGTTAAACGTATCATATGTCGCACCGCATCGATCATAGTTTCAAGGGATCGGCGGGGTTGCTTAACGGGTTTGGCGGCGTTGATGTACTTCCAGAGGCGGCTTGTCGCGGGAAGCTGATCGAGTATGTCCTTTGGCGGAACAAACGTATCCGTGACACTATACCACAAGTCCTCGATAACGCGCTGGGGCGTAGAGACCTCTTCAGGTACACGGTTGCGCGATTCACGCTGAGTGTTATACCCGAAATAAGCCCTCCTGAACTCGCAGAAGGCAGAGGAGATAGCGTGACACACCTTGCTTGCCGAGATATCTTGCAACTTCTCGACAGAGTCCTGCTTTATTTGCCGCTGAAGCTTGGTAACAGTGCCAAGGCGCGGCATGCGGCTTTGATTCTCGTCCTGATTGTCTGGGTTAGGTTGGTAGTGGGCGATAGTGATGATGTCCTCAGCCGTCCGCGATGCGGGCCAAGGATCCCATGCGTCAAGGATGACCATGAGCTGGGGCGCGGCGTCTTCCGGTATATAGAGCCAGTCCGGCGTGGATGGTGGAGTCTCAGAGAGCATCTTGCGTAGGTCCCCGATCGCCTCTGTCACCCTGTGAAACACGGTCAACATCGCCTCGACTGGTCCTTGTGGCAGCACTCACCACTTCAGTCCAGCGTTAGGAATAAGATGAAGGCAGAACACGTAATGCAGAGCTATCTTGACCCCATACTCCTCCTCACTGGACAGCTGTCCCTGCACGAGTCGATGTAACAACATGAGGACCAGTAGGTCACGACAGATCACAGTCGGGTGCACATCGGACAAAGTTAAGTGGCCCTTGGCCACATCGCGTTTTGAAGCGGATAATTTCCCGAAAGCACGATCCAGCCCAATCATAGACGCATAGACGTGCCGAGCTTAACTTGCGGGATCAGTGCCTCGCAAGCCTCGCATGACCATACAGATACGCACCGTCGCCTACGCCGCCGAAAAAGAAAGCCAACTTTGACAGCATCTCCTCTGGGATCTCATCCAGCTTCAGAGGTGCTTTTATTTCCGGGCCGTAGCCATCGACAATGGAGAAGAGGTCGTCATGTCCCATCTTTGTGATGTTGCCAGTGAGCATCCGGCGATATTCTATAAGAAAGTTCACTCACCATGAAGTACTCCATAATGGCACCTTCGCTACGCATAGAATTCATGAGTACCCACAAAGTGCAATTGCATGTGGAGCAGAAACGTACAAGTATCGCTTGGTGACAGGCAATCTGGCGATGTCGACCTGTGCACGCCGCTTCTCTGCTTCCCCAACACGCATAGACTCGGCGAACACAATGTCCCAGTCCTGCCAGGCTTTACTCGCCTGGGAACGAGCTTCTGCTGAGGCATCGATACAAACATCTGATTGTTCGCGCAAGCTCGCGACAGCTTGCGGCCCGCCTTCTACCTCGCCCATGGCGTCCGACAGCGCGCCGGTGACAATTCCATTGGTCATGGTCTTCGCTAGACGTGTAGAGAGACGAAGAGGAAGCGTTCCACTTGGGGTTTCATTCTTCGCCGCGCAGAGAGCAGCCCAAGAACGCACGATCGCGCGGAAGCAACCTTCATAATCTGCGATCTCGAAGAGTGCGGCGCTGAGGTTGGATGCGAAGACCGGATCGCCGGGATCAAGCTGTTCGGCCTAGAATATAATTGAGTAAACACACAATGCAGGATGCAGTGTAAAACGAAGCACCTGCTTGTAGAAAGTAGCGGCCCTAGCGTGTTGCATCAGCTCACGTACAGCACCCTCGAGGCCGCGGTACGCACTCAGAGAACTTCCTCGCCTTGAATCGCGAGTTGCCCAGATCTTTCAGGCGAGTGGCTTCATTCTCGTCCGCCATGGCCGACAAGGGGTCGGAGGCTATATGGCGAAGAGTTGTCTGGCTGGCAGTGCCTTCGCGCGGTGAATCAGGCTCAAGCGGGGAGCGATTGACTGTCTGAGGATAAAGGTACAGACACTTGCGCAGGTATCTACCAGTGCACCGAGGGTGTGCACTCCAGGCGAGCCTACGCGATGGCCGAAGATGAGTTCAGGAGGAAAGATGCACCGGAACGAGTTCTGCACGCGACGTATGACGCGTTATGTCACGCGAGTTCCCACAAACGACGTGACAGTCCTGGACCAGGTTGTCTCCTCCCGCCATCCCGCTCTGCATTCATGAGCAACGACACGTCTCATTCCGACTTGAAACATCCTTCCACTCAGTCGAGTATGCAGGCAAGAATGGTCTAGGGATCTTCTCAACTCTCCCTGAGCGACCGCATGGTCACGTCGATGGTCTCGCAATGCCTTGCCGCGCCACATACGCCCAGTTTCAGATTGGCGAATACGTATCCTGAGCTGGTATGAACTCGTCTTTGCCATATCTGCTATCCCTCTGACGGAATGGTAGACAATACCTGTCGGACCTTCACAAGCGTCTCGTCTTCTGTACCTGCGTCTAGATTCCGTTGGCCTGCCGAATACCGGAATTGAACGTTCGGGAAGAGGTTTCGCCTTTTCATTCAGCTGAGAGCAAGACTTCTGATGTAAAGCGCATTCAAAGTACGCGTCGGCTTTGGCACGGACGGAGGTCTCGCGCAGGGTCCAGCGACGCTCTGACGTATGGCGGCTGTTAAGGATAAGGAGGGTATCACGACTGACGCAGGCTTGACGAGTTTTGGCAGGTCATAGCCTGTGGCATCTGCATTTCATCTAATTTCCGGCCCTCTGGTTTGGCGCCACACATATTTGCACCACGGCTTCGTCAGCTGCTGGAATTTCGCCTCAGTCGCCTAGAGGAGATCTGCTTTCCCACCCGCAACTCTGTACAAGCCGCATCTTCGAGTCGCAGGTGCCCCTCATCATAGTAAAGCTATCGCCATCGTTGCTGTCGTAACGCCCGTCATCTGGTTAAGCGCTGTAGCAGAAACCACGCATGCACAGCTGGTGATGTATGCCTATATTCTCGGACTACATGAAGTTCGGCGCGCTGGTTGTCAGGGTGTGCAATAAGCTCACGACGATGTGTTCCCGGTGTGAGACGGCCACGGACAATATACATGTGCACAGCGCATTCATAGTAGACGCCCATACGGCAATCGGCTATTTTACGGAGTGGCAGACGGCTGCTGCTGCTCGGCTCAGCTCAGCTCATATCGCGTCAAATATGCTTTTGACCCAATGCATATCCGTAGGCAGCCCCGAATGCTATTATGCCTAGGCGAGGGGATTTTGTTTTCATAAACGGATAACATGTTATCGGCGAATTCCCGCCGGACGGGCCCGCCAGCCCGCTGTGAGGGGCAGCCGGCATATGCAGACCGCGAAGGCTGTCGACGCGACTTCTGAACTTGCTTGGTACATACGTACCGCACTTCTCGCTTGCAAGATCTGTCCTCCGGTGAAGGTATGGCCGACTCGGCAATGAGCCCAACTATGAATGATGTCCGCGACGACCTTGCAACGCTAGCGATGGCGCGGTCTATGGGTGCCGAGAAAGGAATGGTTGTCGCTACGTGCTTTAGCTTTCCTGCTCTGCGCGGCCATTACGAAGACTGCCGATTTCTGACAAGACTCCAGAAAGAGTTGAAGATAGTGTGGTTAATTATTTTCAACCAGCTACCTGGATGGTGGTACGAAAATTAAGGGGTTGCTCGGAGAGTTCTCCGCACGTATTAGAGCAAGAGGTGGTGAGTACACCAGGCACAGCGCCTGCCTTGTACAGGTAAACTCCAAGGTGATGAGTGATAAACGAAGTGCCTGCTTACAGGCGCGACGGGATTGGTCTGACGAAGACGCCCGCGGCCCAATGCACAGCCTGGATGGATGGATAACAGGGTAGCTCAAAAAGGAACCAGACTGTCATCGCCTCGCCCGTGTTAAGGTGGGTAGGCCGACGATCCTCCGCTCGACAAAATAGTACGGACGTTCAGAAGGCTGAATGTAAGGCAGACCGGCCTTTCTTGTGGTGACGAGGGTGATGAGCGAAGTCGATGCAGACGCGGTTGTTTCCGCCACGTAGCCGCTGCTTTCCGCAGTCTTCTTTCGTGCTTCGCTTCGAACACCAGACGCCCTGCGGCCTCCGCCGCCTGTCGTGCGTTGGGGAACGTTAGCGCGAGATAAGACTTCCCCAGAACGTGTTCCCCTGCAACCGCACATTGTCGCGAATGCTCCACATCCTTATGCTCGAGCGCTTCAGTTCACGTACACGATGGCCCAGGCTGGCCATGAAGCACACCTCTAACTCACCTGATTGCAGCAAGTCGCCGTCCCTCGCTTGCGATTAAACCAGCGCAACCCTCGAGTTTGCCGTGTTTGCCGCCGACATCAGCATCAACACTTTTAATTGAGGGGTTCGTACGCTATTCCTTACTCCTAGGTGGAAAATTCTAGTTTCTGATGGAGCGTAACGTTCAGCGTGGATCCTGAAGGGACATGGTCAGAAAATGCTTCTCGAGAGTTATCCAGCCATCCAGCAGAAGAAGTCGGACCTTGAGAAGAGCGTGCGTACGGGAGGCCGATTGCGAAGCTCCTTAACGCTGAGACGCTGGATCCGGAGCACCTCCTGGTTGCACGCGGTTGTATAGCCTAGTACGATTGTCTCACCGATTGTGTTCATAATAAGGCTCACCTTTGTCCGCGGACTTCTGAACAGCCGCTGCACAGCTTACAGGACCCAGTGCGTTCAGTCGTGGGCGCAACCTGTGCCTACGTGCACGCGTACTTGTATTGAAGCTTTAAGCTTGGAGTCTGACAGGCGTACAGGGAAGTCCGGCTGGCAACGCGCAAGGAAGGAAAGAGCCGCAGCTTCTTGCATCTCATCGCTCATTCGGCAAGAGTGTCAAGATGTTTAGCGATGTGTCCTTTCAGGTAGGCGTAGCTCACCTGAACGCAATGCTCAGACTTGAAGACATACTTCTGGATGAAGTACTCACGCCAGAGATTGCGCTAAATGAGCACGGAGTTGGGAATCACCGTCCAACAATGTTCGCGCTTCTTCGGTTCTCACCTGTTCTCACATGTGGTTGGTGAACCTGGTCATCTATACAGATGATATCACGGGTCTCTATCAGCGAAGTCAGCAATCTTGTACACATTTACCCACGGAGCACAGCCTACTGAGTTACTCTCGCCGATAATGCGCCCGCGGGATGTTTGGTAGCTCACCGAGCCATCAATGACTCGTCAAGTTAAACCAGGACGCGTGCAGAAGAACGTTGTCAAGGGCATTGACAGGGCCAGAACTACCCCTGGAGAAAGAGTTGAGACATTAAAGCTCGAATGGGGAAGCGTGCATAGCCTTGCGAAGAGCAGATAGATGCGCTCGTTCGTATGCACCATGTGCAGCTGCATGGGCCGTTGTTCATACATCTATTACCTGCGAATAGCTATGCAACAAGGTTGGACATCGAACGCGCAACGCGATGAAGCAATATGTTCAGGTGTACTTTGAGAACTGATACTCGTCCGGAGTGCGTGGACCGCCATCATCTAGAGACGGATGCGGGGTAGACAGGATCAACAAGGAAGCTCTATCTGCAAAAAGAGCTGTGAACGCACTTTGATGACAGAGCAATGACGGGAATCAAGTAGGTGCATGCGACCCAGATGCGACCCCAGGCGACCCCGCGAACATCGGCTTGATCTTGAGTAAGAAGAAGACGTACAATATTCATCCTGTAGACTTGCGCTCTATTCACCTTGATACTGCGATCGGAAATATCGGACGTGGATGAAAGCGAGACTATGCCGAAGGGTGAAGCGTGGCCGATCCTTGCTCGCCAGGTCGATTATCGAGACCAGATTTGAAAGGAAGTGCGGGAGGGTAAGTTGAGCCCAGGAGCAAGAAGCGGATGTCATGCTGTGTGCGCTACCGGTGATTGGACTTGTATGCGCCGGAGTGCGGGTGATCGGCTATGTAGCGCTTATAACGTCACGATCTGCAGGAGGAGAAACACTTGTCGAGAAAGCGCTGTGTGGCACTCGCGTATCAGTAACCGACCCAGCATGGTGTTTACTGTACCATACGACAAAGTCGGCGAAGTCTACCTCCGGAGCGCGGCCATGTTCATGATCAGCAAGAAGAGTATACCCACACGCTTAAGACATGAATATGTTGATCGTAGTAGGCGCCGGGATGTGGCGGGACCGAAAGATTGAAGCGCGTAAGTATGCGAAGAGGTATAGACTGTGACGCTATAGCGTCCGGCTGGAGAACTTATCAGGCGACATAGAGAGCTTCCTCTTTGATAACTGAAGAAGTTCGATCTCTACGATTAAGACAACAAGAACGCCTCTGGCTGGCAGGTACGTGTTGTGGATACAGCGTCGGAAGTCGCGCGTTGACATTCCGTTGCCTTTTCAGGCCGGCTTCCGTTTGGTTAGGGGAAGGATGTCCGTGATTTGATTATGTGCCGAGTCCCGACGGAGGATGATGGCTTGGCAGTGCACGCGTGGACCATACATAATGCATAATACTAGGTTTTTGTCTGTATCCTCTATCAAGGGGGCCTGTCTCTTGCGAGGCACGCGTTGAGTCAGGCGGGTCCGGATACGTGCGAGGAACCCTTCGTCTGTCGTTGGCAACATCATGGCTTCGTGTGAGCAAACTATACTGCAAGAGACGCGTATAGCGAAGGCTGTGGTCGTGGTTAAAGCGAGAAAGATGCCGGCGGTTTCCGAAGAAGGAGCCCAAAGTCATTTTGCGGAATCCACGAGGTCCCGCGTCAATTCCCCGTCCCGAACGAACTTAGAACGAACTGGTCCTCGAGGCTCGCCGTCTCGGACCGGCCCGATTACGCGGCGAAAGTTGGCCTATGTGAGAGCAAAGTCAGTACGCTATCCTCCACTGTGTGCAAGCCGTGGTCAGCAGAATCCGTGTCCGGTAAACAGTGACCTTCAACTACGGCGACAGTCAAAGCATAGGGACGCAAGGCATATCAGCAGGTTCGCTTGAAGACCGGATGAGGAGAACAAAGACACCTCCACGTGGACTTTCAGCGGAAGTAAGATTTAGTGATCCCGTGGCTGTGGCGGTTCGCGTCTATACGCGCGCCCTTGTGGTGGATCTGAGTTGCGCGAAACCGATCGGGTACTTAGGCAGCCATTTATTCTTCAGCTTCGTCTCCGGCTCTTCCCCTCTGTTTCGCTGCCAGCCGCGCCTGGGCTTGTCCCTTGTACTTAACACTATCCCTTCTCTTCTCCTGCTCGGCCAGCCGCCAGCGCCTTTAATTACTCTACCCTTCCTTTTCTTCTAATGGCCGACCCCGCATCCCCGTCCGATGCCTCTTCATCCCGCTCCGCAGTCCCAGCATTACAACGCGGTCGGGCCTGCCTGCGATGCAGGCAAGTTTTCTGGAACTCTACTGCGCAGCACTACCCGAGAAGCTAACTAGTTGGCTCCGCTCTTTTAGGAAACGCAAGATGGTACTGTGGCCTCACTTTCCCGTCACCCAACCGGTCTGACCTGTCCGTTTGTCTATATAGCGCTGCGATGGCGGCAAACCAGCGTGCCAGCAATGCACCAAGGCAAAGAAGGGTGCACACTGCGAGTACGATGACGGTAAGGGCAAGACTCGCACACAAATCCTTCGCGAGAATGTCGCCCGGCTCGAGGCGCGCGTGCGCGAGCTCGAGGGTTCAAGCAGCGCTCAGCCATCTGTCCAATTATTCGACCCCCATGTCTTTGCCGATGCGACTTTCCCCGACGCCTCTACTTTTGCATACTCTGGAGACTCCTCCTCGCCAAGTAGCTCTGGATCGCCTACCAGTTTGCCCTTCGCTGCGCCCGGAACGCCTTCTTCCTATCCGTTTAGCCCTTCGCCGGTCTCTATGGCCTCTGGCATGGTTTCTGGGTTCTCTCAAGGAACAAGCAGCCCTACGCCTTCACTATCGACGCCGCCAGCGGGCGTTCCCTGGCTATCCAGTGTCAGTGACTACATTCACCCATTCGGCGTTGGGACTCACTCCGAGCAGGGCAGGACGACGCCTGAATCCCCCGCTCGGGCAGGATTGTCCGACGCTGTACCTGTCGAGCTTGCACACACGCTGTACGTTCATCTCAGTCTAGATCTCACTCGGCCGATCCTTAGCGGAAGCTTTGTGATCCGGTATGAGCGGCTTGATGACGGTGTCTCTGCCGTTGCCGACGCATTAATACATAGCGTCCATCAGCTATATTTCGCACATGCAGTGTTCCTGTGCGTTGTACCACAAGCTAACGTATCGCTTTAGACTCGACATCGTGATACCGCAAGCATCCCAAGTAGGACTCGTATTGCACCCTGAGCGCCTTCGCGCAAGCCTACTTCTGTCGCCGGAAGAGCAGCGCCACCCAGTCCTGCTGAATGCCATCTTCCTCTGGGCTTGCGCACTTTCGCGCCCTCAGTCATTGAGCAGGCATGAATCGTTGTACTTCGCTCGCGCGGTCGATGCATTTGCCGATGCTCCGCGGAGATTGACCAAAGTCGTCGACGTTGTACAGGGCGCCTCGCTCCTCGCACTATACCTCCTTACGTCGGGCCGCCTCTCCGAGGGTAGCTACTACCTGAGCGCCGCCGCCTCGCTGGCTCTGCAGTGGGGCTTGCACCGCGCGACCAACGCAGCCTCGACTCACGAAAGCCCGATAGCGCTTGACCCTGCCTTCGTGCTGCCGCCACCGGCCGATGCCATCGAGGCTGGCGAGCGCGCGCTCACCTTCTGGCATGTCTTCTTCCTCGACGCCGCTTGGTCACCTGCACTGCAACGGCCGCGCACGATTGGTGACGCCCCGGGCGCGCTTGGTGCAGTCACAGTGCCCTGGCCACAGGATATGTCAGATTACGAGACGGCAAGTCCCTTCACCCTCAGGATCAACTGCGACCCCGCGGCGCTGTGCTGTACTGGTCAGCCAATGCTGACTCGTACACGCGCACAGGGTAACTTCGCGACTCTTGGTGACGGCGCCACTGTCCACGCGTTCCTTGCGCCTCAGAACCACGTCTCAGCTTTTGCGGGCGGCTTCTCATCTGCCGCGCTTCGTGCCAAAGCCGCCGCTTTACTTGACGCTGCCACTGCTCTCTCGGCGTCGTGGGATACAGGTATGTACCGATATCCTTATAGCATGAAGACGTAGGACTGACTATTCAACAGGGCTCCAAAGCATGCTGGACGAGCCGGCGCAGGCGACACGCACCGACGCGCTTGAGGGCATGATTGGTGCATTCGAGGGCGCCCTGCTCCCGCTATCACAGCTGCAGGCTGTGCGCGAGCAAGATCGCGCCCCGCTCCTTGAGACACATGCTCTCGTTGCGTACGCTCGGATCCAGATGCATTTTGCAAGGGCCGGCGCCGGCGATGCCAGGGCACACGAGGCGTGCATCCTCGCCGCCAGGGCAGGCGTATACGTTGCCCGCGCGGCGAGCGACGCCGAGGAGGCAGACATGCTTGATCCGATTGTAGGGGTACGTCCTCGGTTCCTTGTCCTCGTTCCTTTGCTCCCTGAAACTACCTCTGCTTGTTTCTCCGTCTTTACCTCCGTCTTTTATTTTTCCAGCATGTGGACGTCGTGACTAACGTGCCTTGGTTACTTGGTTACAGAGCTGCTTTGCAGCATGTGCGAGCGTGCTCGCGCGCGAGATCTCGCGCGTCGAGGCATGGGCGGCCATGAGCTCATCGGACGCTCGTGTTCAGGTATCCACCCTGCTTGGAGCAATGTCAAGGCTCAATGTGCGCTTCCCGCTTATTGGTACGTTTCTCTGAAATACTCTTCTCGTCACTGGACGACCGTCGTCGCCTATCGATTCGTCCATCGATCTTCGGTCTTGCTTACCCTTCCGCTAACAATCCAACAGGCTTCCAGATCGCACGCATACAGAGGATGATCCCGAATATTTGATGCATGCACATAGTTATTCAGGACCACGGAGAAAAATATCGCATGAAAGCATCGGCAACTCGTCACGCCGCCCCGAATTTGAACGCAACCGACACCGACACTCCACACGCCCCCAACCTAAACTTGAATGGCCCAAAAGTTTTATAGCTGTATTTCTAGACCCCCATCGTGCCGATACGCCTCTGACGGACACATTTTACTTCTGATTCGTTTTTTTCTCGGACGCTTTCGTACCCCATCGGACATTTTTGAACGGACCTTGCTCTCGGACTTCTTTTCACGTTGCTGACTATCACCTGAATGCCCTCTCCCCATGCCTCACAACGCACTCACGTTGGTCACGTCTGCCACGACGCTCTCTACCCCAGAATCGGTCTCATCATTTACCATCTCCACTCCCTGGCCTCGTTTCCTTCCGTATTCTCCGCCATGGACCTCGCTTTGCTTGCACCCAGACACTTTCCTCATTCGCATCTTGGACTACTTCTCCCTCATCGTGCCTGCACGGACACTTGCCTCACTTCATTCCAATCATAGCCTCGAAGGACTAAACCCCCCTTGTTTTCATACTATTCTCAGCCGCCTTGACGGACACCTACTTCCTCTCCTTCTCCTTCTCTACCTCGGACCTTGACATTGTTTTCTTTGTTCTTAGTGCCTTACGGACACTCTCTTTGCATCGCTGATCATCACGCTCCGCGTACGCTATCTCTTGCTTAGCCCTATTCCCCCGCCTACGTCTCATACCCTCCCTCTGCACCTCGGACCTTAGTCTCATTCTCCCTTCTCGCACACTTGACAATTGGGTTTTTGGCGTCGTTTACATCTACTTTACTATATCCTTATTCCATTGTATAATACTCCGCCTTCCCTACCTACCCCATTTACCTACCTTCGCGTTCTTTAACGGACCTTGACTTGCGATTTTGCGCACAATGGACTACCTACTATCAATAAACACCTACCATGAACGCCTCCAACTGCTCCGTTGTCGTCGGAGCCCCGTCCCCGCACGGGCATCAGACTACATAAGTACCGATCGGCGTACACTCGAGCGCCGAGCACGTAGCTCATCGCGACAAAATGAGCACCCCAGATTCTCGAGTCGGAGGCACACAAGTTACTACAGTGGCGCTACTAGGATGGAGCATACCAAGGTACCCGCCGGCACGGAATAGTCATTACAAGAGCTCGGACCCATAATCAATTGAGCCTTGATTGAGCCTGCCACCATCCCACAATGCCCGTCGAAGGCCGTGAAGATGTCCTTGACAGTGACAGAGTGAATAACAAAGACGAGCGCCAGGTGCCTGGGCTCTGGGTAATATTACACGGTCCGTGTGCGTGTAGAGTACATGATGATGCGGGACGAGCGCATTGCGGAAGCAAGAGAGAACAGAAGGGAGGGAAAGGTACGATATGACTAGCATGGGCAAGAAGGATAATCGATAATCGCAATAGTGGATGCACAGACGATCGCGAGCAGTCTTCAGTTCGTTAGAGCGCCCCGATACCGAGCAGCGAACATAGCCTTTCAACCATGCTCCGAAGCTGCCCTCAGAGACTGACAGCATGCACATAGACCGAGCGAGCTGAGGGCACAGTCTCGAAGGCAAAACTCATTGCGGTAGCGGGACCCACCCCGGCCCGCCCGCCCCGGGCGGGAACATCCTAGGTCCGTTCGAAAACTGTTGTGACGATGTGGAGGACGACGAATGCACCGAGGCCAGTTGAGGCGGTGCAGGCGGCGGCGGCAATGTATGTTGTGACGGGCCGACGGCAGAACCAGGTAAAGGCGGCTTGGAAGGCGAGGGCGTCGCGGCTTGTGTACTTGGTGCGGGCGTCGCGGCTGGCGTAGTGAGTACATTGCCATTAACTTGCGCGTTCGCATTGCCCGCGTTGTTGTTCGTCGACGAGTCGCCAATGCGCAGAAATCCAGCTTGCATGAGGAAGTCCCATACTCGACTTGTCTTGTTCACGTCGATCTTGACGAGATCACGGGCCTCGCGTCTGCGCAACTTCCCACCGCGCCGCGCATACTCGCGTACAAGCGTCTCCTTGATGACCAAGTACGGCTTGGGCAGGATACGCAGAGTACTGCATAGCGTCTGTTCCGCTGGCGTGAGGAGGTGTAGAAGCGGGCTATTGGCCAAGTTGAGCGGCGCGGGAGGTTTGCGAAGGGCAGCGCCAGCGCCTTTGCCGCCGGGAGTTCCGTCGCGGTCGGCTGCATCGTCGTGTCCTGCGCGCCTCGCCTCGGGCTGCAGAGACGAGCGCCCGGAGGGCTGTCGTACGTGTAGCTCACGCGCCATATTTGACTTGGCTTGACTCCGCTTGTACGCGTCGAGTTCGTACGTGTGAATATCGGCCGGCGTCGTGAGCCCGTTCCGGCGGTAGGCTTGCAGTTCTGCGATGCGCTTTCTCAGAAGCGACTCATCTGTGAAGATAGTGGGTTAGTATCGATGAAACGTCGTGGTGACATGAGCCTGAAAGGCGCAGAGAACATTCTGTCCACGCCACTGTTCTGGCATGCAGAAGGGAAGCGCCGTATCATCAGCATGACCGAGTTCGTTCTCGGTCAACTATGTAGGTATGACACGCTTTGCCTCGCAGAACATGATGGTGTAGCATGTGATCAGATGCATATGCCACAGGCGCAGACCATCGAGTTTGCACCCAGCTTCGTGCACGGCGCGACTTGCGCGACTTTGGCCAACGTCAAGTATAGGAAAAGGGAGCACGTACATAGGGTATCGGCGCAGAACTGCTCGTAGTCTTCCGCAGTCTGCAGCTTGGCAAAAGGGCGAAGGCGGTGCAAGATCTCCTTCTCTTCCTTTGGGCGCTTCTTCTCCGCCTGCTGCATCTACATTCGTAAACATCCGGTCAGCATGCATGCTCGTTGACGTGTATCGACACATCCAGAGGCGAAACGAACCTTCTTGTACTCCAGTAGGCCACGCTGGAACATCAGCGCTTTGCCCTGCTCGCGCCGTTCGACGCGCTGGAGGTACATATCGATAATCGTGAGCTTGAACCGGATAGACTCTTCCGTCTCGTGGGGTATAGGTGGCAGGTTGTCCTCATTGTCCTCCTCGTCCTCTTCACCTTCGTCCTCATCTTCCTTCTTCTTCTCTCGCTTCTCCTTCCGATCGTTACCGCGCTTATCAAACCCGTTCTTCCGGTCGGCACTACCGCCGTTGGAGAGGTGAAAGCCGTTGACCATCCCACCGTTCGCGTTTGCTTCGAAGCCAAATAGTGCTGGAGGTTGAGGTGGTTGTTGTGACTGCATACGCTCCAAGGCGGCCTTTCGCTCCTCGATCCACTTGACGCGTTTTATCACATCCCTATCCTTCTCGTCCTCCTTGAGTCCGTCGCCACCCCACTGCATCACAAGACCAAACATCAGGTCCTTGATCAGCTCCTCGGCCTCGTTATCCGGCTCGATCTCAAACTCGAGACGACCAGGCAAGTAGGTCGCAATCTCGTGTATACCCGGTGCTGAAGTCGGCGCGACTTTAGGTGCTGGCGGCGCTGTCGGCATGGAGGAGATACGCCGTCGTTTGCGCTCTTGGAAGTCTGAAGGATCGATGTCGAAGTGTCGGCTGGTATCCTGCTGTGTGTTGGCCTAGTCGTGGATACACGAAGAAAGATGCACGTACAGGTAGCGGCCAGTTGGGAGAGTTCAGGTAGACAGTCTTGTAGTGCTCCTCGACCTCCTCCTTCGTTCGCGTACCGATGTGCTCAGCAATAGCCTCCCAATTGCCAATGCCGTTCTGTGCGATGCCGTCGACGAGAAGCAATTCCCTGTGATCGAGTTATTAGTTAGGGTCGCTGTCGAACCAAAATGGAAGCTGTCATACTCGTCTGCTCCCCAGTCTTCTGAGAAGATGGGATAGGCGTGTAGTTCCTAGTTCAGGTTAAGCTCGTTGATCGCAAGTACAACTTGACAGCCTACTCACTACGACTCGATACGGATGATGGCGCTTATGTTGGTTGAATTCCTTGCCCTCACAAAAGCATCGTGGGCAGAGGTCGATGCCGTCCCCAGGAAGGCATACAGGGTCCGCGCACTTTAACCGAATGGAATGGGTTAGGTTTGCGCCACAACCATCGCAGGAGATACAGAAGCCGGGTTCGTTGATTGCTGTAGGCGCATGTGGGCGTTACGTCAGCGTCTCGTCGTGAGAAATAGGGGGCAGGAGGAAGACGCGGACGGGCGGAACGTGCAAATAACGACCACTACTGACCAGGCTCCTCTTCGTGCTGTCGCTTCCCGACCCTATGAGTCACTGTCATGGCCGCTGGGCGCTTTCCGTATCCGAATACGAAATCTTTCGAGCTCGATATGCGATTCAAGTGCGATGCTGAACCACCAAGCTCAGCACACCCAGCACGCGTCGAATTTCCGCACACGCACAAGAACTTCTACACCAGGCGATCGAGCACTTCGAATAGCACCGATATTTCGCCTCTGGACGATCGAATTATATCTGACTAACTGGCCAGGTGGCGCGTCGTCGTCGCGCAAGAAATGGGTTGTAGGATGGCGTGGAAAAGTCCAATGGGCGCGGTAGATGGGGAAGATGCGCGCGAGGAAGCGCTTGTCGGCGAGGTGTGGGTGTCGAGGTGTTTGGCTGCCGGTGGCCCGTCGTCGGTCGGGCTCCTCGTCGTCGACGATGGCGAGGAAGCGGTAAACACAGCCAAACACGACTGGTCGGATTGATTCCTTTCCACGTGGTCCGCCCGCGTCTCGTCCGTCACTGTCCCACCCCTATCTCTCCTACGCCACAATGCACCTTCCACCACTATCCTTCTTTGCAACTTGCTTTATGCATATGCTACATAGACTGTACTTGGCACTTTACAATCTATGCTTATATAGTACATTGTGGTTGATCATCTGCTATATCAGGATACCTGCCTCAAGCACTCGATCACAGTTTTACTGCTGCCTGCCTCTTGAAAGCCCCATTGTCCACAAGCAACTCAAGAGCCTTCGGAACATCCTCGCGCACATCAGCTCGCCAGACTTTCTCCCATTGCATATGCAAATCACGTCGGCGCCCCTCGTCGCTCGGCCCACTCGGCCCATTGCCGCGGTAGACATTCCCAGCGCGCTCGCTCGCATTCGCGATGTACGTTGCGCGCGGGACACGGACTGTGTCGTATGCCTGCAGCACGTCCTGTGGGTATGTATGTCAGAGGATCAGACAACTGATTGATAGCCGCTCGGACGGCAGAAACGTACAGACAAGTTCGCGCGCTGTGTTTGCGGGTGCGAAAGCAGGCTCGCAAGCACGTATGCATCCTCGATACCCGCACCCGCGCCTGAACCGAGGTATGGTACCATCGCGTGAGCCGCGTCACCGAGAAGAGCCACATTCAATTTGGAACCCTCCTCACTGTCGACTCCACTCCCTACCTCAACCGGAGCAGCAGCCACGAACGTCTTAAGTGGCGGATACAGTCCATGCACCTTCCACCTATTCGGACTATCCATACACGCAAGTATCGCTTTCGCGTCTCGCCCAAAATTCTTGAACTCCTCCATCATCTCTTGCTGCGACACAGGCTCGACCCAGGAAGACCATTCGCCTTGTGGACCTGCTGGAACCATCTTGTGCGCGTAATCTTCTGCGACCGCGCCGACGTTGAGAACCGTGTTATCCATGATAGGGAACGTAACGAGATGCTTGTCTTTGCCCATCCAGCAACGCGGTATGGGCCGTATCGTGTTCTCGCTTAGACCGGCGTCGAGAAGACGTTGCATGGGAACTAGACCACGGTATATACGGGAACCTGTGTCGACGAGGTGGTCGCCTTTTGCGCCGAACACTGCAAAGAAGAATACGGATCAATGTACGTCTCGGCTCGATGTTAAGGCAGCGTACCTTGCGTACGAACAGTGCTCTTGATCCCATCTGCGCCGACGACAATGTCTGTCTCGTGTGTACTTCCATCGGCGAAGCGCAGACACACATGCCCGTCTCCTAGACACACATGCCCGTCTCCTAGACACACGTGCCCGTCTCCTCTTGGCGCGGACATGATGGCCACGCAGCGCTTGGAGAAGTGAGAGTGTACGCCGTCAGGTAGAAGTCCCACGAGCGCCTTGAGGAAAGCGGCTCTGTGCAAATGATGGAGCTCACTGGATGCATGACGAACTGCCTAAGCATGAATGGGCTCGTACCGGTGAAGCCCCAATCCTTGGTCCTTCATGTCGGATGCTTCAGGGTACTGCACGTAGTGAAGCTTCAGCACCTCATAGCCCTTTCTGAACGTGAAGCGCACCTTGTATATCTCATCATGCGGATCCGCTGCGCGCACGAATCTGAAGATAGGCATCGGGCGTCCGCGATCATCGCAATGCGCGCGAATGTCGTCGAGGATGCCCATGTTCTCGAGAGCACGCATGGCGTTCGGACCTCCATGCGCCACTGTAAGCTCGCTCCTTTCTGTATATCATAAATACAGCTCGTACCAATTCCTACTCCTGCGCCTATCTCGCCGTACTTTGACTGGGAATCCCAGTTCAGAGAACCGTTGCAGGAGGACTTGATACGATGTAACACCCACGGCTGCCTCAAACACGTCCACTTGCATGCCCGCCCGCGCAAGTCCAATGGCAAGTATGAGACCAGTGATCCCGCCACCGACGATTGCCACACTGAAGTCTTTCTGCGTATTCATGATCGAGTGAGGCAGTCAATGGACGAGCTCTCAAGATCTCAAAAGTCAAAGGATGGTGAAGGTTCGAAGCAAGTCACATCCCAAACCTTCAGGTCCTAGCAGAGAGAGGACAAGAGATGAGGCTTACAAATAGAGAGTTCGTATTGTTGATGCTCAGCGGCAGGTAACCACGATAGTGAGAGCAGTATCGCACGAGTACAGGCTCATGGGAAGCTGCACCTTGGTCTCTGCCGAAGTCTTGCACAAGCAGCTGTCATGCGTTATGTTCATATAAAACGTCGTACGGAGCATCAGTTTCTGGGCCGCTATACGGATGAATGTCGTAGGGAGTAGAGCACGTTCGGGATGTGAGTACGTGTATGTCGTGTGGGAATAACTCGGTGATTGCCGCATACTACCGCATAGAGCTCCCTCGCTTTCCTCTCGCTCACCACCGTCAGCGGACATCACCTTGGGAATGTACTGGTCATCCAGTCATCAACAGAGTCTGCGATTGGACTCATCAGCACAATCTCGCTGGTCTGTCACGGGCTACGGACCATTTCCTCAGGAGGCTCAAGGGGCGTATCGATAGCCGACGCGACTGCGAAAGGAAGTGATTGGTGCTCTTGGTCGTGGCACTAGCTCAAGGCTTCAAGCCTGACTGATCAGCAAAGTCTAGTGCTACACCAACCAGCACACTGATTGAGCAACAGTCCAGCGACGTCATTGTCTACGGCCCTCACGAGGCAATCGAGTATTGCGCCATACACGCTTCCTTTAGCTAACATCTTCACTCGATCCACTTGCTATGCCGTTTGTGCCAGTTCTCAAGAGACTCGGCTGGGTAGCTTTCAGACGATTTTGGTCCCTCCGGGAGACGCACCCAGTCAGGCTTCGATTCGACCATCAGGATGGTCTGTATGGAGACGTCAGGATAAGACAGAACTGAGCTGAATGAGAACAGCGTACCATCTCCTCAGCAGACGCGAGTGGTGTATCGATGGCCGAAGCAAATGGGTATAGGCGTTTAGGTCTACGCGCACTATAGTAAGCTCACGAAGTTGCATGGCCTGTAAAGAAGGTTAACATACCGATCCGGGAAGAACAACCAGAGCATCGAGCCGCAGAGCTTGCAGAAACTGCGTTCTGATGACGCGCGCTGTTCGTCCGGCTCTCCGCGATTCGCCAGGACAGCATGGTAGATGCTGCGCAGACCATCCGTGTCAGCGTGGTTCAGAATACGGCCGAAAGCTGGCAAACGTTCACCTGATGTTCTCTTTACCTTGAACTTCAAGTGTTTCTGCGTACCCATCCAGGTCGACGATCCCGCCAGGACCGCCTATCTTGCGGCAAATCGAACAAAAACAGTTTTGATAGCTGCAACAGTTCTCTCTCAGATGATATTCACCATTTGTACTCAATGCAACGTACGGCACAGCAGCACTGCTCAGTATGCTAAACTTGACGACGCCACAGTGGCAGGAGCCTTCCAGAGTCCGTGGCATGGCAATAAAGACTTGAAGCACGAGCAGCCAGCGGAAGCTTTCCCATTGAGGAGACCGCCCCTTATATAGCGTGACGTCTGCTTGTAACTTCCATTGAGCATACGCTGAGTGAACCTATCTGGACGACGTCATGTCCATCTTGACTCGTGGCATAGGCGCTCAGCGCGAACTCTGCTCTGGGCGCATTCTTTTCAATCTCGTCATAGTACACCCCCTTCGAATGAGATGATGAGAAATGCCCAGAAGCTAAACTCATGGATTGTCCATGACATGACAAGCGCATACGACTTGGGAGACGCATCGTGTATCGTTCCCGAGGTGCTGTGCGAAGGTGGAAGAATAGGCGTGAAGCAGAACGTGGCACGGACACTAGGAAAGAGGCGATAAGTAGTAGGCTTCAAAGGGACGAGCCCCGTCGACGCACATGCTCGCACGCGAATATATACCTATACTCTTCCCCGAATAACCAGCCACAGGTCTGGCCTAAAATCGTGACTGTTTGCTCTGGGTGCGTACGGCCAGCCCTCGCGCGCGACGGGCGGAGAGACATTCGATGATCTGTGTAGGAACAGTAGTGCGCACACCCACCAGCGCAAACGCGTGCTCGTAGTGATGGCCAAGCGTAGCAAGCCATAACAACGGCGGCGCGCCGCAAGCACATCATGAAAGTAGAGACTCGAGGGCTGCGCGCGGCGCGAGCACATCGTGGTAAGTAGGAAGCAAGGACGGACGCTGTACCAAATGTGCCCGTGAGAAACCAAGTCTCCATTTGACAAATAAGTTATCAGGAACCACTGGTTGCTCCTGGTCAACCACCTCCAACGACGACGCTTCTTCGAGTTCTTCTTCCGTGCTCTCTTCGGCCAGTGGAAGTTGTAGTTTCGGTTATGTCAAATTCGTCAAAGTTCATTGCGATCATCGATCGTGTCGCTTACTTCATTCTACCCATCGGACGCCTCGACCTCGACGCACTGCGCCTCATCTTCGAGCTTGTTGCAGATGACAGCCGTCCGAAGTATGACCAACCTCTCTCGGATAGCTGGGCAAGGCTCGGACATGTATGCCACGTATGGCGCTCTACGCTGCTGAGCATGCCGGAGCTCTGGGCGCGGGATGTTCTTGCCTTCGGTGCGGGCAGCGCACTTGACGATGTTTTCAGTCGCGCTCGAGATATGCCGCTTCACCTGGATTTTTCTGCGCGCAAAAGGCATATCAGACGCATAGCTCCACTCATCCCGCGTGCAGAAGTGCTCAAATGCGAAATGGAGTCGTTCGAGGAACAGCAGATCGTTCTGGATAGCATATTGTCTCATCCGCCCACTGCTCTCCATACCCTCGCGCTTCGCGTAGATCATCGCACAAGATATGTTCAACAACCATCTCCGCAACATGCGACTTGTGTTCAGCATCTGCCTATCCGCCATCTTGAGATGTACGACCTCTTCCTGAGCCCGCCGCTGTCAGGCACTTTGACCTCGTGGACTATGCACTCTAATGAGCAAAGTTGGATCGTCGATCGGCGTTTATCGATAGCCACCATCGTGAATGTCCTTGCCCATAATACTGGATTGGAGAGAATATTCTGCAGGGATGCGATAAGTATCTTCGACAGGGATGCGGCCGAGCCACATGTTGTCCTCCCTGCGCTCAAGGTTCTACAAATCTGGCAAAATGACAATGCCCCACCTTATACTTTGCTCAGCCATATGCGGTTTCCAAATCCTATCCTTGAACAGTGTTCTATCCACGATTTTGCCTTCGACACACCTTCAGAGCTCTCAACTGCATTCACGTCAGCACTTTCTGCATGCGACAAGTCATCCGCACTAGAGTCAGCACACTTTTTGCGCGTGATATTCGATGCCACGAGGAGTGGGGAAGTGCTCATACAGCTCGAGCCGCGTCATCGCGTTGCCTACGACTCTACTTCTGTGATCCCATTCGACCTCAAGTTCGAGACGGAGGGATCATGTTTACAGTTGTCTTCGGTGATCATGGATGCTCTTGTGAACTTTCGTATCGCAACGCGTATCACGGAGCTCTTATGGAGTGCGCATGAAGAAGATGCGCAGACGATCGAGTACTGGAATACTGTTTTACGTCCTTTCTCATGCGTCGAAACACTCTTCCTTGGTGACTCCCAAACCACTATTTATCATCATTGCTTCCCTGCCCTTATCGCGACGTTCGACGCTTTAGCCAGCACACGCAGCGATGGACCTCTCTTGCCACGACTGCACCGACTAGTGACAAGCGCATGGGAAACAGACGGCCTTGCATACATAGAAATGCCTCGCGTGGTTCGAACTCTTCAGCGGCGCGCGGAGATGGGTGTACCGGTATCTGAGATCCGCTTCTTGGACATTGGCGGACCAGAGAACAGCAGCGCCAACGAAGACCCAGAGTTCGTAGCGTCCGTGTTTGAACAGATGGAAAAACTAGCCGCGGATCTTGGTGTCGGAGTCGAGAGTCGGGAACGCTGGGAGGATATAGAAGGGAAGAGGCGTTTTGGAGGGACAGACTTCGTTTTCCATTACTGAGGTAGCATTGTCGACACCATTCGACAATAAAACCTTTCGCTTCCGTCATTTTTACATACCAACGGCAGACTGATTTACACGTATACTGTACATGAACATCCATATATCCAGAAATCTAGAAAGAAACATCGTGGCGATAGTCAAGGGCCTCACAGAAGGCTCTTGCGTACGCCATCTCCGAGGACGAGGATGCACGGGCCACCGAACACGGCCTTTTCCTCAAGTCCACTCTCCGCGAGGTAATCAGTGACAGCCTGATCAGCCACACCAGGCTGCAGCCAAAGCGCGTTCGGGCTGATATCCTTCTCCTTCAAGCTTTTCAGGATGTTCAAGGTGATCTATCCGCTGATCAGTAAGGGAGTGCTTTATGAAGGGAGGTATACATACCGCGGGGTTTGTGATCAGGCTGACGGACGTATTGGCCAGGTCAGGAATCTCAGAGATGTCCTTCACTGCCGCGATGCCTTCAAGTTCGGACTCTTTCTGTAGACGCTCTTAGTATCAGACTGTCAACTCGAATTACCTCTACGTACGGGATGTACAGGCGTAACCGACAGATCGCGCTCGATGTACCACTGGAGAACCTGGGTACGGCGTTCATCGGTCACTGTGAGTATCTCACACATAAACCGAGAATATATACCTTTGTCCCCCACTTGCTCTGGTCCTTCGACGCGCCTATCACGGCATATTTCGGCGCGGACAAGAAGGTCTTCTGTTGAGCGGCCTGCATAACTATACGTCGAATGATAGAAGCCAGGATAGGTAGACGAGAGTGGTCAGATGGTGGTTCCGAGTTAAGAGGCTGGTCAGCCGATTGCGAGCTTGTTCGTCAATCCCGACCGTGGAAGCGCTCGAGCGCCGTCCACATGGTTTGACAGCTTCTGAGAAAGGCAGTATCTCTCACTTCACCGACAGCCAAGCCGCAAAGCGTGGAAGCATGGATGTAGCATGAGAGCTGTCCGATGATGGACGTCGAAGGGAAGTTCGACGTGCACGCGCCATCGGCGAACGCGGTGAGGTCATGACGCGCGCCGGCATGGCACGCGTTGAGAGCGCGGCATCCGTGCGCGTTCGAAAGTTGCTTTTCGACCACCACCACAAGGCTGCTGAGTGTTGTGTGTCCCCTATCTAAGGCTGCTGCGGACTGCTATCTAGCTGGCTCTAGTCATGTCTTCGTGGCTGCCCACGCCTTCGACCGCTCGGCATCTATTCTATGGTGTTCTCATTGGCTTTGCACTATCATTGGGTACTTCTACCGCCACTCAGACGTATCAGAGACGAAAACGCGAGCGTCTTGAAGCTGCAGAGCCTAGCTTGAGGCCTATTGAGCTGCGCAGCGATGAGATACTGGATGGAGTGACCGGTCTCATTGGTGCGTACGTCTAGCACTGCACTCAGCAAACCGAGTACTTAGTTTCATAGGGAATACGCCGCTTGTGCGTATCAACTCTCTGAGCGACGCTCTTGGTGTGGAGATACTGGGCAAGGCGGAAGTATGTGATTCTCGAAGCTTGAATGCGTTCAGCAGTAACTCATTCGCGAAGTTCCTGAATCCAGGTGGTAGCGTGAAGGATCGAGTTGCTCTGAGGAGTGCGTTGTCTTGAACCAGTGCTAATGAATGCAACTAACCCTTCCAAGTGATTGAGGATGCAGAGCGGCAAGGACTTCTTCATCCATATACTGGCTCTCGCATCTTCGAGGGAACTGTAGGCTCGACAGGAATATCTATTGCTACTATAGCACGCGCTAAGTAAGCCCACTTCATCCTGCAACATGCACTAGTATGAACCTCACTTACCAGACATCACACAGAGGTTATGATACCAGTGGGTGTAACTTGCAAACAACCTGTCCAGTTACTGACAAACTGGCCAGCTATAATTATGCCAGATGACGTTGCGGCGGAAAAGGTTAAGGCACTGGAAGCACTGGGTGCAGAAGTGCAGAGGGTCCGACCAGCTAGCATCGTTGATAAGAAGCAGGTGCAGTCTCAATTCCGAGTTACTTGAGCGATGTTCTGACTACATGACCCAGTATGTCGTACGTCCGCCGGACCAGTATTCTCAGAAGACTTCTAACCCATATTCTTTGCAGAACCTCGCTCGTGAAAGAGCTTTGCACTTCACCAGCACGCACGCGGATGAGGAGCCGTTATCATCGTTGCCGCCGAAGCACAAGCATCCGCTGGCCCTGAAGCACACGACCTCTGCCGTGGTTGTAACGACTGCTGAAACGGAAGAAAACGGCGATGCTGCAGTTGACTCCCTACGAGACGGAGAGGCATTGCTCACCGAGCCACGCGGATTCTTTGCCGACCAGTTTGAGGTACTTACGATCGCAGCATTACACGCCGTTGCACCTGTCTGACCATTGCGACTAGAACCGGAGCAACTTCGATGCTCATTTCGACGGCACAGGCCCGGAAATCTGGAGACAGACCAACGGTTCACTGTCAGCTTTCGTCGCGGGAGCAGGCACGGGAGGCACTGTGGCTGGTACTGGCCAATACCTCAAGTCGATGGACGAGAATATCGTCGTCGCTATCGCGGATCCTGATGGCTCAGGGCTGTTCAACAAGGTCAAGCACGGCGTGATGTACGACCGGCGTGAGAGCGAGGGCAAGCGGCGGCGGCATCAAGTCGACACCGTCGTCGAGGGTATCGGCATTAACCGGCTCACGAACAACATCTCGCTTGCGTTGCCCATCGTAGATGACGCGTTCAGGATAACGGATGAGGAAGCGGTTAGCATGTCACGGTTCCTTGTGCAGCGCGATGGACTATTCCTGGGATCTTCGAGCGCGTGCAACCTCGTTGCGTGTGTCAAACTCATCCATAAACTTGGATTGGGCGAAGGCGCGCGCGTTGTCACTATTCTCTGCGACTCCGGCAACAGGCATTACTCTAAGGTAGGTATCTCGTCATACTGTTAGTTGTTCTTGGCTGACGGCCTTTAGTTCTGGAACGACGAATATCTTGAGAAAGCGGGCATCAACGTGGACGTAGGCATCGTGCAGGATATGCTAACCCGTCCGTTTCCGCCCATGTCGTCTATTACAAAGATATAATGAAGGTCTGACCTTCTCTCCACTCAGGACTTGCGTTGTGATGCATTTGCCAATGCCTACTCGTAAAAAGCGTCGGCTGCACGTCCCGCAGGTGAGAATATTGAAATAGAAAGTGAAGTTGTGCGTGCTGTATCGCACGCCAAGAAGACTAATACATCTCCATGATGACTATCGTACAATGCTATCATATACACATTGCTACATGCTACTTGAATCCGTGATATGGAATGCCCGAAACCCAAAGAAAGAGGACGCGAAAGTGGGTCTAGTGAACGATCGGTAACCCGGTTTAGCAGGCCGTGCCCTTCGTCCACACTCCAGCGGCACCTGTCGAGAGAGCGATCAAGACCAACGCAATATTGTTTGAATCTTGAAGACTTACCACCCGGGGTGTCGTTGTATGTCCATTGTGTAGCTATTGCGATCATGAGCGCTTGGTGCCTCAATGTGCATAGCACAGACTCACCGGTCCAGAGGAAGCCACCGTATGTGACCTTGTTACCAGCCGTGTACGTTGTACTACCGCTCCATGCAGAGACGCCTGCACACGAGCCGCTGGAACTAGAGGTCGAGGAAGCAGCCGGAGCACTCGTCGTGGTTGGCGTGCCCGTACCGCCTCCGCCACCAGAGGCAGGCCACGTCGAACCGCGCACGGTCTCGATCCAAGAGGAGGTCGCATCGGGATATTCCCAGACCTGAGAAGAGTTCAGCTCGCCGCTGTGACATTGTAGTAGAGCTTCGTACCATGACACCACCGTTCCATCCTTGCGAATGCGCCTGTGCAACACACGATGCAAGGGTCGAGGCATCCATGAAGCCACCGCTCGTCGCGTCGGAAGTAAGGGCCGGCTTGCCGATGACGAGTTTGTCGAGCGGTACTCCGTTCGCCGCAATCTCGAAGAGAGAGGAGCCAGGGTAGGTGCCGCCAGAGGATGTGAGAAGGTTTGAGCAGGTCGTGTACTCGTCTTGACCCTGGTTGTAGAACTGTACGTTGTACCTGTGAGGCCATTGCAGCGTGAGAATATGTGGCAAGGACTCGATCGACCAACGCACCAGTCGATGAGGTCTCCGACTGCTTCATGAATAGCCAGGTAGCCACCACCAGAGTAACCCTTCTCGAACCAAGGTGCCACAGCTATACATCCATCAGATAGCGCCCATGACACTCCGTGGAAGATACGCACGAGCATGGGTGAGGATGTAGTCCCCTACGGGCAACTTGACTCTGAGTTCTTTCGTGAACGCGATGAGCCAGTCAACAGCTGCAGTAGTACCACCGTTGAAAGCGGTAAAGTCCTCGTAATCTAGATGATCATAAAGTATAGGTCAGCCAATATCAGTGCCGTTTTGAGGGCACAATACTTGCCGACGTCAACTCCGTCAAGGTCGTAGTCCTTGCACCATTGAGCCAGACTGTCGGCCGCTGCAACTGGGTCAACACCGGATGATGTCGGTGTGCCAGTGGAGCCGAAAGCCGATACAAGGAGTTTGATTCCGGCTGCAGCATACTCAGACTTGATAGAAGCACGCTGATCCGCAGAGAGCTCTCTCCACGTCTCTGCTTGGTCGGCGAGTCCAGAAGACAGCCAGAAACTCAAGATGTACACATTGAAGCCGTTGATAACCGATGGTGCCGGTGCGGCACCAGTAACGTACTTGTCGTCGTATACGACAAAGTGGGGGGCAGCCTGGGTGGCTTGGGTCTTCGACGCCTTGCGCGGGCCGAGGCTCGTGGTAAAGTTGGCCGGCGCGGCGCTCGCGGTTCCCACGAGGTAGAAAGCAGCGGCAGCCAGAGAGGCCAGGCGTACAAAGAGAGAGACCATGACGAAAGATGACCGAGGCTTGTTGACCGGTAAGCTAGGGGATCCCAAGCTGAGGAGATAGGCAGCAACTTCGAGCCGTTAAGTACCAACTGCCAGTTTCTCCATTGAGCGGTGATGGATCCGAGGAATAGCAGTAATGTACGATATCCATGTGGGCCTCAGCGCGAGCTGCATGTGTACGCCTGCCATCTGCGCAGAGAGCGGACCGAGCATCGTAGAACGTATAGCCAGATCTCCCGCGCGAAGGCAGACAGCGTTGATATCGGTGGTTCAAGCGCTCGGAGGGACCGTCTGATTATGCTTCGTGACCAGGAGGAGCAGCTGGTATCTATGGGATAAGCTATGGCGTCAAAGTGCGAGCGCATGTAGAAGAGCGAGGAAGCATGTGGAGCATGCAGGAGAAGCCAGGGCAGAATCAGTGACCGAAGGTGGTGGTCTGGGCTGCTGATACAGCTCCCTCATATACCCTCATGGTCAAGTAGCGTAATTAAGTTACAGTGCGAGAAACATCAATGTAGTTCGTGCGGCAGTGCGTAAAAATACTAGCAGTAGTATTTCTGAGAGCAGCCATGAGGCACGTGGGAAAGCCCGAGGCAAGCGTGATCGTGCATCGAGGTTTAGGCGTGTCTTGTACGCCTGAACGTCCAGACGCTTGAGTGTGCGAAGAGACAGCGTGCTTTGTCTGTGTTGAGTCACGAGGAGCCATAAGGTCATCACGAGAGAGAGGGAATGGACCATGGTGGTAGGTGACAAGGTATCAACACCGCGCGTGGCGCATGCGTGGGTACGGTCGGCCGACAGCGCTGATTGCTACACTTGTGCTACACCATAACAAGATATTTGACCATCCGAGACCCAGATGAGCGTCAAGTTTTATCGTACAGGCATTAATTGTTTATTGGGATGAAGTACTGCCTGGGAAAAGATTGGGAAAAGACATGCCATATCTATCACACTCGTGTACAATGAAGGTCAGGTCTGTACTCGAAAAGCACGCCTGCACAAGGCCCTAGGGCAAGTCAAGACCCTCATCTAGGACAGTCCCGCACCGCTCCGAACAGCGTCGAGCATCACATCGTTGACGTCCCCATATGCCTCAAAAGCTGCGAACCCGCGTAGACCCTGGGTCTTGACGAACTCGCCCTTGGCCCTGAAGCTCTGCGGGTCATCGTACGTGATCCAGAGTTTATTGCTCTCATCGTACAGCATAGGAGTTTGCGAGCAACTGTCGAACATCCAGTATGTTCCCGTCTTATTCTGCGGCGTCCCCGAGGCATCGATGTATCCTGCGCTCACGAGCCCAGCAAAATCCCAAGCCCCAGAAGCAACATTTGGGACACCGCAGATATCGTTCCCCGTCGGAGTTGTGTCATGGTCTTGACTACCCAGGGGGTGCTTTGTAGCATCAAAGCCCGGATGCGTATTGAGAGACTTGAAACCATCCCTCGTCGCGTTTTCGGATGAGACGATGAATGAATGACCATATGTAGGGATGCCGAGGACGAGCTTGTTAAGCGGCACGCCTGCTTCGTTCCATCTTTTCACCGCGCTAGTTGCAGAGGAGCCCGCGTTCATCTGTTCCTTCGTCGCACACGAGTCATCGAGTGGCGCATTTGGCCCCGCGAAGGCAGAAAAGTAGCCGAAGACGTCGTAGTTCATGATGGAGATGTAGTCAAGATTCTCTGCGAGTTCAACGATTTGAGAATCATTGTTCGCTTGGGTGCCCTGCCACAGAGCGCCGGATACGGTCGAGGTAAGGATGAGATCTCGACCGACGGTACCATTCCGTAACATTTTCACGAGCGCGACAAGATTCGCAGTGTCAGCAGTGTTGTGAACATTACACGCGCCGACTTCGTTGGGGTACTCCCAGTCGAACTCGATGCCGTCAACTCCACGGTCCGATGCGAGGAGGATGATGGACCGTACGAAGGATTCGCGTCCTTCCTGAGTGGCGACAAGGGTAGAAATACTGCGCGAGCCGTACCAACCGCCTAAGGAAAGTAGAGATTTGACATTCTGTGCACCTCATCAGTCTGCGTTTCCATCTCGCAGAACAAACTGAGATCTGCAAGTAACTCACGTTCTGTTTCGCCAACTCCACAAAGTGCGCAAGGGAGTCCGGGTTAGACTTGGACAAATCCAGACTAAAGTCATTCAGTGGTTCACTGTTGAAAGCGTCATCAGCAGGTATTTCATCGAAGATTCAAGAAGCGACTCACGCAAAGCCATAGGTCATATGAGTGTATTTGGAGAAGCTGAGTTTATCGAGCGTGTCGTTGGTGGTGTGCCATCCCTGGATCCAACTCGCTACGATGGGGGAAGATGATGCAGTGTCTATGTCCAAGCTGGTAGTAGACGAGTTCAACGTGGAGGGAGAGCGAGATGCGAGTGGGGTGGCCCCGACCAGCGAGGCCGCAGCCAGAGCTGCGAAAGTTGAGAAGTATTTCATGGAGAAGAACGTGAGGGTTAAGAGTGGGTACACAGGAGCTCTGAGCAAGCTACCGGGTAGCCTTATATACCATATCCCATGCGGATACAACAAGGACATTCTCGGTGCGTTGGTGACCACCGCCCTTGTGTTGAATGCTCGTACCAGCGTTCTTGTCCTAGAGTTACAACGACTACCGTATCGAGGTGTAGCATCCACACATCCTGAGTCAGGATATATGCTGAGTGAAAGGGATCCTCTATGGAATTGGGTCCTGTGCAGCATGGTAGCAGGAGCCCACCAGTATCTCGATCACACGGCAACACCGGTGTCGCGTCTTCGGTCCTAAGACGCTGCACGTGGAGGGCGGGAAGTTATTTTATCGCCGAGACGCGCGTTACCGCCGAGACGCGTCGAGCGTACTAGTATTCTTCTCTCTACTAGACCGTGCCCCATGTCTATGAATCAGAACGGTCAAAAACCCAGAGTTCACGCTCGCGTGCAAATGCAGATGCAGGTCGAAGGCAAATATAGCATTGATGACATCGCCGCGCGCCTAAAGAAGTACTTCTCGACCGACATCTCCCACCTTGCTCCCACCACCCTCTCCTTGCATCCGCAGCCGCCCCTCCCCTGTCTCCGCAGCCGTGTACCAATTATAACCATTGAACCCAACCCAAAAAACCAAAGCACATATAATCAAACGAATGAATGAACCACGCATACAGCGCAGCCGAAGTAAGTATTCCGAGATCAGCGAGGTAAGCAATCGGAAATATGTACATCGAGTGGGAGGGATCGTGCATTCCAGAGTCCTCGATGCGGTCAGATGGGGGGTAGACGATATCGTGTTATGATACAAGCAGGCAAGCAGATGCAAAGCGAACGAGATGGACTGGGGTAAATGGGTTATCGGGGTAACTGGGATGGACTATCGCAGCATAAGCGCCATGATCCCGATCGCCGCGCCTAGCGCGACACTTGCGAAGCCTATGCTCGGTGCGGCCATACGTGCGCCAGCGCTGGTGGTTGAGCCTGCACAGACCAAATTATCATCAGTCTCCACTTCCCGGAGTACAAGGGGAAAATTACGGACCAGAAGGAGTAGGCAACCCAGCCCCACTCGAAACCCGGGCGCTGCTCGTTGCGCCCGAAGAAGTAGGCGATCCTGGATTTACAATCGTCGTCAGCGTCTCGACAACTACACTTCCACCCGAGCTTGAAGAGGTCGCTATTTCCGTTGTCACAGAGGCAGCCACGGACGCGGTTGAGGGCGTCGGAACTGCTTGTGTGAATGTTGTTGCTACAGTTGGTAGCGCAGATGAAGAGCTTGAGCCTGTGCGGTATCAGGCCCCGCATATCTCATCTCGTATGGGAAGAGCAAGAAGCCAAACACCGGAGGCAGCGCAATGCCGGGAGAAGACCGAAACCCAGGGAAAGGAGAGTGAACGTACCGCTTGAACCGACAGCCAGTTCGGCGAATCCGACAGCGGGAGTATCTCCCGCGCGGAATACAGTGTACACGTTCTTGAGGAACCTATGTAAAGACGACGATCAGATATTTCACATCAGCAGTCAAAGTCAAAATGCTAAGACGCACGTGTCACCAACGATCCAGCTCGGACTTCCTGAGCCCGTCCTATTCCATCGCATGAGCCAGGAATATGAAACGGAAGAGGAAAGGGACATACGCGGCTCCTTGAGTAACGTCGAACAACGCGCCCATGCAGAATCCTTGCGCGATCTGACCGAGGTTCATATCTTCAGAAGAGATAGGCCACGCCGTTCCGCCAAACGCGAGCGTCGAGCTGACGTTCGTGCTGCAAGGGAACGCCCAGAACCCAGTGTTTTGTCCGTTCAGTTGCTGAGCTCCGTCGACCTGCTCCCAGAAAGCTGTGACGGCGGCCGTCGGGCCGCCGAGAAGCGTCGTGCCGGTGTCGATGGCGGCGATGTTGTCCGCGTCGCTGCCGATGTCTACCGAGTTGCCGTTTACGGTGAGGCCTGCCAAGCACAATAATCAGTCAATGATCCAAGAAGGTACAAGGATGTGCCAGGTCAGGACAAGAGCACACAAGCGCGCGACGCAACTCCTTGGCAAGTATCCGAGACAGCGGTAAATGGAACAAGGTTGATGCACTCTTGACAGCAGGAAGGGAAGCTCACCGGATACGGTCTGCAGCCAGAAGCTAGCCTGGAAGCCACTCGGGATGTTGTTGAACTGGATGTCACCCTTGAAGAAGCTGCTGTTGGTGCCTCCAAGCGTGAAGGTTCCTCCCGGGTCGGTCTCGGTCGTAGAAGTCGCCGTCTCCAGGAACCTCGTAAGGTAGAAGCTCATCTCGGGGCTACTCAGCTCGCCCGCGTTGACCAGAGCCTGCCAAAACGGTGTGGCACCGGACACGGCCAGACTGTCGAAAGCCAAACCGAGGATACCGGCTAAGGATCCGTCGATCAGACCGTCGGAGAGCGTAGTTACGCCCGTGAATATTTGGTTGGAGATGGTGTAGGGTCCGAGCGTAACGGTATCCTGGAGGAGGTTGCCGTTTGCGTTACCGGAGCCATATGAGAGCTTTATAGGCTGGGAGGAGGTGTTGAGGGTTGATGATTTAGAAGTGTCGAACTCGGGCGTGTTGGCAGGGCAATTGGTACAGGCAGTCGTCGCGAACCAGAGATCCGAGGAGCCCGTGTCGAGCACAACGTCTAGTGTTTGAGAACTATATCATGTTTAGCATTCTTATACACTTCGCGAGTGCAGGTATTGGTACTTACGGTGTACCAACGTTGACACTGGCCAAATAACTTGTGTCGCCGCCCTTTGAATCACAATAAGCATCACATCGCTTGTTGCCACACCCACGGTCAGACTTACCTGGTTAATAACACTAATGGTAGCCTCGCTCGCTCTCCTTCCAATGCCCTCACTGCTCATGAGCCCATACTTATACTTAATCGTTTCTGCGCTCTTCGCTATCCTATCCAAATCGACAAAGCCTCCGCGGCGATGGATAGTGCGCCGTGCGAGCGGTATATGGTGTACATTATCCTGGCGAGATTGGAGCTGGCTGGGGAGTGCGGCCGCCAGGGCCGGGAGGGAGAGGACTAGTGGGAGGAGCATTGAAGCAGGAAGCAAAGAGCGAGGAGTGAAGGAATGTCAGGCAGCCGGGCCTTTGAGCAGCTTGGTGATGCACGCGCGGGACAAGCAGCCAAGGCGCCCCGCAGTTCGGGCGCGTGTGCCTGCCGTCTTCACACCGTAGGCTGCGCACACACCTTCTCTTTGTTCTCTACGACCATCATGGTCCAAGTTCAAGTCGCGTCTGTCTCAAAATATCAACCAATCGTGTCTGTCTTGCATTGTACATACAGGTCTCGTCATACCGCCGGCACTGTCAGACATGCTCGTTCGGCTATTATTCGCGTTTCTTCCGTCGTGGCGTGGTCGTAACTTGTCACGGGCTTCACGGTGCCGCCGGCATCTCATCTGGGCAGGGCAACTTCTTGGCTCGTGCAATAATGAAAGCCTGCAGGCAGCACAGACTTCGACAGAGTGGCAGTACACACGAAGGTCCCGAGCCCAGTACGGTTTGCAGTTAAAGGATAGCTTCTCTCTGCATCCTGAGATTCGGAGCCTTTGGGCAAGCCTTGCTGGGCACGGAGGGAATTGCGAAGCTCTTGTGATGTGGGAGAGCTGCCCAAAGCACTTTTGTCTGGGAGAAATCGGGATTATTGTCCGACAGAACAAGGGGCACATATAGTACTCGCTCTCATGATGCTGTCTTTGCCGCCGGCGAGCTTCTCGTGGTACAAACCTAATGGTGCACGACTGTGAGCTTGCTGTTGACTTGTGAGAGCACGACAGGCCGAAGTTGTGCATATTCGACTTTTAACCTGAGAATTTGGGATTGCTGGCACACAGTAAGCGCTGGGCGGCGAACAATTTGGTATCACCGTTGGTGTTCCTTCTTGTGACCTGGCATATTATTGACTTGGTGGGGTGGGACTCTGAAAGTGCGAAGAGAGTGCGAAGAGCCCCTGGAGCTGCACTGTTTGAGATTTCGCGCAGCATAGCCGGACGGAGCTCGATGCCTTCACAGAAGACAGCTGTCCAACTATCCCCTACTGGTATGTCAGTAGGTTCGTCAGCGCAGTCGCCATGAAACTCCGTTGTCTATGTATAAACCGACCCACGTGCGACGGTGTGGTTGCTATCAATGCATAGAGCCGTCTATGACACCGAACTGTGCCTCGACGCGAACCCACTACTCACTACGAGAAGACAATAACCAAATGACACCGCCAGCATATCATGTTTAAGGTCGTTGCAAAGGCAGTGCATTGAAGTGAGAAGGCATAGCCACGATTCTACTACGCAATCAAGAAACATCGTACAAGTCATAACAACAGAAGAAACATCGAGGTATGCGACCGCAGGCTAGACAGCGTGCCTCATGACAGCGCCATCCGTGTTAGCAGTCAAATCGCCACGAGCTCGGGCGGCTGGTCGCTCTCGATATACTGGCCTAGACTAGATAAACAATTCTCGTCAGTAACTCAGTCCGGGAACGTCGTCAGGAAACCTAGCGTACCGTTCAGGCCATCGGCAAGTTGAGCGAACCCGATAGCGGGGTTATCGCCCGCGCGGAGCACCGTATAAACATTTTTGAGGAACCTATGGTCAACGAAATGAATACATGTTCAACTTGATTAAAGCAACAGGGTCAAACGTACGTGTCACCGATGATCCAGCTTGCGGAGTCCGGGTCCGGCCTACATGGCGTCAATATCTCGCCAAGTTCCAAGAAACGATGATGGGGAACGTACGCATTGCCGAATGTAATGTCGAAGAAAGAGCCCACACAATATCCCGGTACAGGTCCATATTGTCCGGAGTTCATATCACCCGAGGAGATTGGCCAGGCCGTCCCGCCAAACGCGAGAGTCACATCTATCTCTGTGGCACACGCTACAAACCATGGCAAGTCAATACAAATCCACAATCCTCGTCAAAGTTGCAGAGACACTTACGGTAGATCCAGTAACCGAGGTTCGTTCCACCGAGCGCGAAGGCACCGTCGATCTGTGTCCAAAAGGCTTCAACAGCGGCCGCGGGACCCCCGAGAAGCGAGGTGCCAGTGTCGATGATTGCGTAGTTGTTCGGCACGTTCGCAAGGTCCACCTGCTGACCGTTGACAGTCATCCCTATCATTGAAAGCCAAATTCGATATCGAGAGATTACATGAACCGAAACAGCAAAGCTCACCAGAAACGAGTTGCATCCAGGCGCTGGGTATGACGTGAGGAGGGAAGGCATTGAACTCGATATCACCCTTGAAGAAGCTGCTGTTCGTGCCTCCGAGCGTGAACGTCCCACCGGGGTCCAGCTGAGTCGGGCTGGTCGCTATACTCGCATACCTCTTGATGTAGAAGCTCATCTCAGGGCTGCTGAGCTCGCCAGCGGCAATCAGAGTCTCCCAGAGTGGCGAAGCACCAGAAACGGCAATATTCTGGAATGCGAGTCCGAGGATCCCGGCGTTAGAGCCAAGATTGGCGACGATGCCAGAGATGCTCGTGACGCCCGCGAATGATTGACTATGTACGGTGTATGGTCCGATTGCGACAGTGTCCTGCACGAGATTACCGGACGCACTGCTGTGATCAGCATAGGAAAATGTAAAGGCCTGAGAGGTTGCGACGAGGGTCGAGGATTGAGCCATGTTGAACTTGGGCGAATTGTTTGGACAAGCCTGGCATGCAGTTGTCGCAACCCAGAGATCGGCCGAGCCCGTATCGAGCAGAACATCCAACGGCTGCGGCCTGTGGCATATTCAGTACATTTAACTTCCGAGAAACATAGATGCGATACTGACGGAGTTCCAAAATTGATGGTCGCCAAATACCCTGTGTCCCGACCCTATAAGACAATAAGCTATCCAGATACGAACCCGATCCATACGCAATCGTGTTTGCTTTTAACCTACCAGGTCGATCATGCTGATGCCAGCAGCGCTTGCCCTGCGCTCGAGCTGGTTGACGGTCTTGAAGCCATGCTTGTACCTGACGGCGTCTGCATACATCGCCAAGCGGTCTAACTCAACGAAGCCGTCGCTGCGACGGATCGTGCGGCGAACGAGAGGGAGATGGTGTATGTTGTCCTGCCTGGTCGCAAGACCAGGTAGTCCAGCCACGAGAGCCGGGAGACAGAGAAGAGGGAGAAGCATGAGCGGTGTAGAGCAAAGGGCAGCAGGTGAAGAAGATAGCGGGTGTATCCTGCCGTTTTTTCGCAAATCTGCAAGCGCTTTTAAGTGAGCTGAGCAAGTCAAGTGACGAAGTACCCTGCGACCATTATAGACTGACCTCTACCTGCAGGCTGCAAACATTCTCTTCGTAGAGGAGTTTCCTTCCAAGACCTATCCAACCTCTGTGCGTCATGTGCGTCAACGTCCTCAAGTGTAACCAGGTCGCAGAGTACGGCAGAATGCCCCAGCTGCCATGATGTTGGGGGTAAGCACGCGGTCTCGGTTCTTTAGAGCATAGCAGTTTACACTCCCAACTGGGCGAGCCGAACGACGCGTAGTGTTCAAGTGTACACGAGGCGACCCCAGGGAGGAAGTTCACAACACGTAGGAGCGAAAGTGCGGGGCACACTTACGGGAGTGCGCATCGCTGGCAACGAAGACGCGCCCTAGTATGATATTGTTATCGGACGCGATGAGCGGGGGCTGTGGAGTATCTATTACTCACGTCCGCCCATACTTGACCTATGCCTGCCGGGTATGACCAGTGATCGCCTCTTGCTTCTGGACGGGGCGGGAAAAGCAGACACAAGTCGAGTAATTGCCACTTGGATGCTTACAGCCCAGAACATCGAGGACCTGATGGGTGAAGCGGCGGCGACAAGCACGGTCCTGGCGTAAACCTTGAGTAGATGACCATCCACGAACGGCTCATTACCAACGATTCTGATGCTCAAGCAGCCATCGCGCTTCCTACTTCTGCTCCAGTCGCACCAAGAGTCCGACCAAGACCGGCGTCTGTCTATTCGATCCCACGCGCGTGATACAGCCCCTCGCCCATAGTCAGTGGGACCATGACCATTTTATTTGGTGGCACAGTGCGGCGTCTCTGGCGTGGAGAACAAGCTTGAAGGATGATTTCCGTATAAGCCCGAGAACACTATACATGGATGTCAAGAAGCAAGTCACGGAGTCGCACACGCGACGCGGCGACCTTCAAGTTTGTTTCTTACGGCCATCAATATCATCGCTCACGGTCCGAGCGCGCCTGCGCCAAGAATAGCCAACCCGAACTTGTCCTATCTATCTCGCAATATGTATCCTGGACCCAATCAACAAAGTATCATCCTACCGCCAGCTATGCAGCAGAGACCTAGTTCTTAACCAGTTTATAATCCTGTACTGTCGATGATCATTGCCATCGGGACTATTCCCCGCTAAGCAGAGCGGCTTCTTGACTCACACTGCACTAATGCAGACATGATATGGCCCTGCCACTCTTGATCCGCGAGCCAGCTATCTTGTCAATGCTCCCTCGCCAATCATCTCATCGCACCGTTGGCCACATGCGCTACGCTCGCGAGTCCTGCAAGAAGAGCGGATTTCAGCCGCTTTTTCGAAGCTATCGCTATGCATCTGGACTACGCCTTGACACATAGCACTCAAAGCTCGAAACCTGCGTGGTAGGGCGACGAACATGGCGACAGAGGTCATGATACGTGATAAACATGATCAATCAAGTCCGTTATGGCTACAGGAGTGGACAACCAAGCATGAAAGAAGACTTTGTAAGTGCAATGAGCGCAAAGCGTCACTGATATCCAGAATGTAAACTGCTCCGGAGGCCCGATGCAATCGCTTCTGATTGCCCGCGATAACTGCCTAGTCTGATGATACGACCCGTCAGCGCCAGACTCGTTCGAGGAAGGGACAACAATGGAGTTTTGACATACCGTTGAGACCATCGGCCAACTCGGCGAATCCGACAGCGGGGCTGTCGCCGGCGCGAAAGACGGTATAGACGTTCTTCAGAAACCTGCATATATAGATCGCGCTCAGACGTGTGTTATATGGTTTAGACAGAAAAGGCCGCACGTGTCGCCGACAACCCAGCTCGCATTTCCTGAAGGCGTCCTATATGAATGCATAAGCCAGGAAGATGAAGAGAAAGGTGCAAGGGACACACGAAATGTCCTGCATCAGGTCAAACAACGCGCCCAGGCAAGACCCTAGGGCCATCTCTCCAAGGTTCATATCCGCTGGAGAGATCGGCCACGCCGTGCCGCCGAACGAAAGTGTCGCACTGATGTTTGTGGTGCATGCTATTCATTCTCAGCCGTGCCTAGCATCTTGTAGCCAGATAGGTAAGACTGAACGCACGAAACTCAAACATTCCCCCGCTAATCTCGCGAGAGCCGTTGACCTGCGCCCAGAAGGCTTGGACAGCGGCCGTTGGGCCACCGAGAAGACTCGTACCGGTGTCAATGGCGGCAACGTTGCCTGCGGCATTTCCGATGTCGACTGGATTGCCGTTCACAGTGAGGCCTGGAAAGCGAATGTCAATGATGGGCAATCAGCGACAAGAAATGAAGCTCACCGGACACCGTCTGCAGCCAAAGTCCAGGCTGAGTGCCATTAGGGAAAACGTTGAATTCAATGTCTCCTTTGAACAAGCTGCTGTTCGTCCCGCCAAGCGTGAAGGTGCCTCCAGGGTCACTCTCAGTGATCGTGGCTATATCCAGGAACCGGGTGAGAAAGAAGCTCATCTCGGGGCTGCTCAGCTCGCCCGCATTGACAAGCGCCTGCCATAGCGGCGTGGCACCAGTCTCAGCATTTCTCTGAAACCCTAACCCAAGAATTCCGAAAGTGGAAGTATCGAGTAAGCCGGTGATGAGCTGGGTGGCGCCCGTGAATACTTGATCAGGTACGGTGAAGGGTCCTAGGGAAACAGTATCTTGAAGAAGGGTCCCGCCCACTGCTCCAGAGCCAAACGAGAGTATCACAAACTGTGAGGACGCGTTGAGGGTGGAAGATTGGGTTGTATCGAATTCGGGGGTGTGAGTAGGACAGTCCGTGCACCCCTTTGTTGCGACCCAAAGGTCGGAAGAGCCCGTGTCGAGCACGACATCCAGCGACTGCGATCTAGTATGCCGCTTTCAGCACCTGTACTGTCTTCAGAGAGGTAGTCGCAATACTAACGGGGTGCCGATGCCGATGCTAGCAAGATAGCCCGTGTCGCCATGCTTCAACATAGTAAGCCATCTTCATACGGCCGTACATGTGACCGCGACTTGCCTGGTTGATGATGCCGATATTGGCTTCTTTCGCTCTTCGCCCGACCTCGTTGGCGCTCTTGAGACCATACTTATACCGAATAGAATCGGCAGACTTCGTTATGCGATCTAAGTCAACAGCTCCCCCGCGACGATGGATCGTGTGGCGGACGAGGGGCAGGTGATGTACATTGTCCTGTCTGGACACAAGGCCGGGGAGTCCAGCCACGAGTACCGGAAGGCAAAGAAGAGGGAAAAGCATGAGCGGTGTAAGACAAGAAGAAGCAGGTAAAGGATGCCGAGTGTGTCCTGTCGTCTAGTTGCAAGAGTTCGATGGCTTTTATAAGAGTTGTGAGCGTGGGGAATGTTGCTTCTATTTGCCTGCAGCTGTTTACTTGGGGGAACGAGCGTCCATGTAAGGTCAATACATCCTTCATGTACCACGAGCGTCCCGACATTGACTGAAGCTATGCTTGGGCGTCCGCGCGTATGAGATCTGAAGAGGTCAAATGGGACTGCCTCGGGTGGCATGGCATTGACATCCAATACAAATGCTGGGGTAAGCGGTGGGTAAGGTCACCACGACCGCATACACTTGTTGCTACAGCGTAGACGTAGCCCTAGATGCATCATGCGCGGCAAACAAAGAAGCATGGACGGGCGGTGACGGTCGGGAGGAGGACATGCGCCGGGCATACAGCAGGTGTTCTACACTCTGACATGTCAGCGCCCCATAACGCAGTTGAGGTCAAATGAGCGGGTAGCAATTGTTCATAGACTTCTGATGTACGAGATATGCGAAGCGCATCGCCGAAGTGGAGGATGGTGGTCGGTTCCAAGAAAGCCGCGACGCAAAACCTTGCGAAAACCTTTATCAAGCACTTATCAAATGAACTCGGACCGCTCTCCCGTTGAGAAGGTCACTCGAGCAAGCCTGCATGGCGTAGGTAGCGAAACCTTACCTCCAGGCCATCGCAAACACCCAAGCATGCATTGCAAGACTCTACGCATTGCATGTCTCAGTGGAACGGTATTAAAGGTGGAATTATAATCTACGGTGGGTGATTGAAAGGTATAAGTCCACAGAGTTGGTCGCATGCTCAGCAAAACAGACAAATATCGTCACGGCGATGCATCGTCGCTGGACTAAGGGCACTACGATAAAATAGGAGGAAACAGAGATCCTCTATCGTACAAGGCGTAACATCAACACTTGCGTTAGTATTTATGCATATGACTTCATATCACTCTCGATGCTCAATTTCGAGTGCTCATGCAACTGATTGCGCAGAATGTAACGAACTAGTCTGTGATGACGCCTCTTCGTCAGCTTTCTAATGACTGAAAGGAGGGTAGACATACTATTGAGACCATTGGCTAGCTCGGCGAACCCGACAGCAGGGCTATCGCCCGCCCTGAAGACTGTATAAACATTCTTGAGGAAGCTGTACGGAAACGGAGTAGAGTGTTAGACACGGATACCCGAGAGTTAGGCCGTAGCACGCACGTGTCCCCCACAATCCACTGAGGGGTACTCGGGCTCGTCCTACGTCGCGTCAGTATCTCACAGGTGTCCATGGAAGGATGGATAATCGTACATCGCTCCTTGCGTAAGGTCAAAGAGCGCGCCCACGCAAAGGCCCTCCTCGATCTGACCAAGATTCATATCCTCCGCAGAGATCGGCCACGCCGTACCGCCGAATGCGAGAGTCGAGCTGATGTCTGTGGTGCACGCTGATCGTTCCAGTCAGTCGATATCCCACCAGCGCGGCGAGATGAGGTAAGATTGAACGTACGAAACTCCCAAAACCCAGCATTCTGCTCGCTAAGCTCCTGAGAACCATTGACCTGCGCCCAGAAAGCTCGGACAGCGGCTGTCGGGCCACCGAGAAGCGCCGTGCCAGTGTCGATGGCTGCGATGTTGCCTGCGGGGTTCGTAATGTCTACTGGATTGCCGTTTACAGTGAGGTCTGGATAGAGAAAGTCAATGAGTGGCGATCAGCGTCAATGCATGAAGCTCACCAGACACGGTCTGCAGCCAGAAGCTAGGTTGAGTGCCATTCGGGAAGGCGTTGAACTCGATATTGCCCTTGTAGAAGCTGCTGTTCGTCCCGCCGAGCGTGAAAGTGCCCCCAGGGTCGGTCTCAGTTGCACTCGTCGCTGTGTCCAAGAACCGCGTAAGGTAGAAGCTCATCTCAGGGCTACTCAGCTCGCCCCCATTAATGAGCGCCTGCCAGAATGGCGTGGTATCGCTGACAGAGATATCCTGGAACGCCAGCCCAAGAATCCCAGCCAGTGAACCATCGATGAGGCCGTCAGAGATTTGCGCGGCGCCCGTGAAGACCTGGCCAGATACGGTGTAGGGTCCCAGGGAGACGGTGTCTTGCAGGAGGGTGCCGTTCAGTTGACCAGAGCCGTAGGAGAGCTCTACAGTCTGAGAGGACACGTTGAGGGTCCGCGACTGAGTTGTATCGAACTTGGGCGTGTCGCTGGGGCAGTCTGTACACCTGTCCGTCGCGACCCAAAGGTCGGAAGAGCCCGTGTCGAGCACAACGTCCAGCGACTGTGAGCTAGGAATAATTTCAATATACAGACTATGCAGAGACATCGTTGTAATACTTACGGGGTACCGATGTTGATACTCGCCAGGTAACTCGTGTCGCCACCCTGTGACATAGTCAGCCATCTTCGTACGCCCGTCCTCGTAAACACGATTTACCTGATCGATGATGTTGATATCCGCCTGGCTCGCCCTCCGCGCGAGCTCATCGGCGCTCTTAAAGCCATACTTGAGCCTAATAAAGTCTGCAGACTTTGCCATCCGGTCCAAGTCGACAGACCCGCCGCGGCGATGAATCGTGCGACGTGCGAGCGGCAGATGATGCGCATTGTCTTCCCTAGACCTAAGACTGGGAAGTCCAGCTACTAGAGCCGGAAGGGTGAGGAGAGAAAGCAGCATGAGTAAGCGAAGCAGTCAGTAAGGATCGCAGGTGTATCCTGCAGGACGCCAGCAAGACTTCGAGTACTTATATGAGGCCTCGACGCCGTGGAGCACGCTGCTTCCATTTGCTCGCAACCTGGTACTTTGGAGAGCAACTGTCCTTGTAAGGCCAGTACTTGATGCTATGCTCCGGTCCCCACGCATCTGAGGACTGTAAGCTGTCAAGTGGGGCCTGCCTGTAGAGCATGACAGCAGCACCCGTCACGATAGTGAGGTAGGCAGTCGTCAAGCCATATATGTCGCTACTGCTTCCTGACATGAAGCATTCGCGACCTACAACGTAGATGAAAGAAGCACAGAGCGGCTGGCGATGACAGACAGCGGGGCACGCAGCAGATGCTCCGCACTCTCGCGACGTCCCGGCGCCTTGTATACGTACACGGTTGGATGCGATGAGCGGGTAGCATGGGACTAGTACAAAGCGTTCAATGCTGTTCATCGAGTTTATCAGAGGTCATGGGTTGAGGATGAGGTGTTTTCATTGCATCGCTGGAGAGCGCTGGAGTGGAGGATGGTGGTCGGTTCCAAGTCGATTCCAAGAAAGCCGCGACATAACTACAGTGGACACATATGATGCCTCTGGGCTCTCCCACCTCCATGGCGTCGATTAGTATGGCAAGTTAAAGTGCGAGAGGACGCATTTATAGTGATGTCTAGAAAGACGATGGTGGTCGGAGGCAAGGAAGCGCGGCGCGCGCCTACTAAGGCCGCGGCCCGAGCCTTACCCGAGCCGACCTGTTCAACTTATTTTCCTACCGTTCGTAGAGCAAACCCTCTCTCGTTCACATCCGACATGAAAAGTGCGATTGTAAAGTAGGTTACATGATTGAAAGGCAGAAAGTCCGTAGTAAGATCAGAAAGAAGCAGGCAGCTAGAGAGTAATATGCAATAACATTCCGCCGACGAGCGTCCATAGCGAGTAAAACGAGAGAAGAAACGCAGGACATCGTGTAGAGTCCCGGTTATGGCGGTCATGTACATTACTGTAGCGCGTCGTAGCAGGGGTCATGATACAAAGCAACATCGTTCTAGTGAGACTGCGGACTTCTATGCCATGAAGGCGGCCGTCGCGGCTGCAGCTGCGAACATCATCACCGCGCTCACACCCTTCCTCCCAACGGCGCCACTCGTGTTGCCAGTGTTGGAATTCGTGTTACTCGACCCTCCGGGCGTTCCGGCGCTCGCGGAACCTGACAGCTCTGCGAAGCCGACTGCGGGACCAGGACTGGCACGGAAAACGGAGTACACGTTCTTGAGGAACCTATGCGCGGAGAGCACGGTTAGACAGTTGATCTTATACAAACAAAGGCGATAGGACGTACGTGTCACCGACAATCCACGAAGGCGTGTTCTGGTTCGTCGCAGCACCCTGGGTAACATCGAAGATGGCGCCCTGGCAATATCCTTGTCCGATGCTACCGAAGTTGATATCTTCGGACTTAATAGGCCATTGCTTGCCACCGAAGGAGAGCGTCACGCTCAGATCCGTGTCGCATGCTGAAAGGTGGCATGAGCAAGGCAAGGACAAGGACAAAGATGGGCAGATAGACGTACGGAAAGCGAACATCCCATTCGACAAGTTTCGCGCGCCAGATACTTGGCTCCAGAACGCGTTAACCGCTTGGCTTGGTCCGCCGAGTAAGGTCGTGCCCGTATCAATAGCCGCCGTATTCGAGCCGGAGTCTCCAATGTCGATGGTATTCCCATTCAACGTCAACTGCGACACCGTCTGCAACCAATAACTGGCCTGCGATCCCTGAGGGAAGTTGTTGAAGTCGATATCTCCTTGGAACAGGCTCGAGTTGGTACCGCCGAGTGTGAAGATACCACCGTTAGTCTCTTGGTCGTTGGAGGTAATGGAAGCGGCGTTGCGTGCGATGTAAAAGGACATTTCGGGGTTGGCGAGTTGATTGCTGTTCAGGAGGGATTGCCAGAAAGGTGTTGACTGGGTGTTGGACAAAGCTTGGAAGCCAAGACCCATGATGCCCGATACGGGACCGGTGATGATGTTGTTCGACACAGACGTTACGCCAGCTGGAAGGGGTAAAGAAGTCAACAAACGAGAACAATGACAGCATCAGTGATGGTACTTACTGACGGTAGCGCCGTTCACGGTGAAGCCTCCCATCGACACGGTATCCGTTCCGACCTGGCCTGACGCCTGGCCCGAACCGTACTGGAAGGTAACCGAGTTGCCCGAAGACTTGAACGAGGACGTGTCGCCGGTATTGAACTCTGTCGTCCCGCTCGGACATGACGTGCATCCCGTCGTGGCCACCCAGAGATCGCTCGAACCGGTGTCCAGTACAACTTCCAGGTTCTGTGCCGGAGTTCCGATGCTGACTGTGCCGATGTACGACGAGTCGAAGCCGACGTCCGTTATTTGGATACCGGTCCCATTCGAGTTCTGCCTGCTCTCCAAACCCCGCTTCGAGCTCGAGGCGCCAAAGTTGTACTTGGCCCTCGCGTGGTCGACCCATGAGCTTATGAGCTCGAGGTCGGCGTCTCCGTTCGGTTTGCGCGGCGACACGGCTCGCCTGCTGACGGGGACATGGATAGTACTCCCTGACGCAGGCTCAGGCGCCGGGGCGGCCGCAGCGTAAGAAGCGAGAGCGAGGGCAGCTATTGACGGCAGCATTATAATGTAAAGTTTCGTCTCAGCAAGCAAGAGAGAAGAGAAAGGAGAGGAGAAGAGGGTATGAGGAGGAAGATGGAGGGAAGAGGCAAGCAAGAAAACGGGCCCGGCCCAGGCTGTATTGAAATATGAGAGTTGTAAGCAGGCGAGTGCTGGAGTGGTGTAAGGCTGGGCGGTGCGCGCGCAGTTGTTACTTGTCACTCTCATTCGTCACGAGCCGCCCAACAGCATCGCCTCTTGGCTTTTCCTCCCACCTGCTCCCATGATACCCGCGCTTCTCCCATATGCGTATACCCATTCTCTACCGCTGGACATGTACTGAGATCTCTCTACAATCGAATCCATGATGAACAACGGCTGCGCTGCTCGGTGACGATGGTGACGTCTCCTTGGGCCAAGGCACGAATCGGCCTGAGATGAACCGTCCAAGACCCGTGTTTGCACTTGGGCCTGCCTCATGTTCTCTTGTGTCCTCGTTGCGCAGCAATTGTGCTGACTGTGACCCACTTTTGAGCTGGTAGAGCAAGATAAAATGCCTTGGCCGAGCGACGGTCGGCGCGGAGTTTCTCGTGGGTCGGAGTGACGGGATGTACCGGGTTGTGGCACTTGAATATTTCTCAGTTACCGGCCGTGCCGGTACGGTGGAATGTTGGACAATACTCTCGGTGAATATATATTTGAGTTATTTGTTGTGCTGTCACCCGAGTTGCCATCGATACGATCTACATTTTGTCTGGATGTGATGCTCGCACCGCGCAAATGGCGACCACCCGCTGCAATTGTTACGGCCACTGCATGGCAAGGACCTTGCATGTTCCTACCCGGTCGAGAATGCTGGCCAGACCTCTTCAAGAATAGATCACCGCGAACATTGTTCCCTTTGTGGTCTTTTTGTGCAGGTAACGCGGCGGTGGTTCATTCAATGTGGTTGTTACAGTTGCGATATAAAGGAGCTCCTCGCTCTTTCTTCTCTACATCTCATACACTCTCTCTTGCCTCCCTGTCTGCAAGCCTTTCAATCCGCTCTTCTCGATGAAGTCCTTCGCTATCCTCGGCGCCCTGGTCGCCTCCTCGCTGGTCGAGGCTCTCCCGCTCTCTATCCGTTCGTGTGAAGACACACCCGACTCTGCTTCGACCTCCGATAACGGCACTTCCTCCTTCATCGCGGCAAGCTGGATCCAGGGATTCAAGACTAATCCCACCACACTCGCTACACTCAACTTCTCCAAGTACACACACATGACCTACGGCTTTGCGTAAGCACATCTCTCTTCCAACTCAATGAAATGCAGGATACTGACTCTGAATTCCCAGAGAGACGCAGGAAAACGCCACCTTCAGCCTCACGGACTCGAACCCAGACGCTCTTCCACTGTTCGTCAACATGACGAAACAGAACAACGTCAAATCCATCCTGAGTTTAGGCGGGTGGTACGGCTCACGCTTCTTCTCCAACCTCATCGCCACGCCCGAGAACCGCACCGCACTCGCCAACTCCATCCTCGACCTTGCATCAACTTACAGCCTGGACGGCATCGAGTTCGACTGGGAGTACCCCAATAATGTCGGCGCGTGTAACGCCTTCACGGGGGCGGACCCTACGAACCTCGTCGCGCTTGTTCAAGAGCTACGCAATAGCACCACCGGACAAAACCTGATCCTCACATCGACTGTCTCTGGCGCACTATGGAATAGCACGCAAGCATCAAACGATACGAACATTGTCGCACTCGCTGATGCTCTCGACTACATCTCCATCATGAACTACGACGTTTTCGGCTCTTTCTCATCCTTCGCTGGTCCTAACGCACCGCTCAACGATACCTGCGCATCCCAAGCGCAGCAAGACGCGGGATTCTCGGCTGTGCGTGCTGTACAAGCGTGGAACGACGCCGGCGTTCCACTCGATAAACTCGTACTCGGTATACCCACATACGGACACTCTTACGCCGTCTCACCCGAGAACGCCACGTCCGATAACTTCGCAACGTTAAACACCCATCCTAACTTCGATAACACTCTCCATCCACTCGGAAGTCAAGATAATGGCTCGAACGAGACGTTCGTTGACGTCTGCGGTGTAACGAACTTCGCTTCGGGTGCTTGGGACTTTGCCGGGCTCGTCGATGCAGGCTATCTCGATGCCACAGGCGCTTTCAACAGTGAGAAGACCAGTGCGCATTGGATGTTCGACGAGTGTGCGCAGACGCCTATGTTGTATGATGAGGATGCGCAGGTTTGGATCTCGTATGATGATCCGCAGAGCTTCAGGGCGAAGGGAGAGTTTATTAAGGATATGGGTCTGCGCGGGTTCGCGTCGTTTGAGGCGTATGGGGATGTGCAAGATGCGATGCTTGACGCTGTGCGTAGCGGGGCGGGCCTGTGATCTTAAGCTGTCATAGTATTCGTGTTTCAATTGGGTCTTGTGTTCTCGAGCTCGCAATGTTCTCCTGGTAAATTCGTAGGAAGAAAATGTAGAATGCATTTGTTTCTGAAGTCTGAGCGAGCGAGGTAGCGGGAGATGCCGCGCAAGGCGCGAGCTCGCGGTGATGACGTCATGAAGATAGTCTGCTCCCAACCATCACCTGCATCTTATCTGCATCTGTGCTCGAGCTTGTGTTCTCCGGGCGCTTTGGCTACAATAGACTAAGACTGGTGCTGTGAATACAACGCTCAAACTCGTCTGCACTGTTGATGCGAAAATAATGCCTACTCTCTCTACACTCCTCGGTCCTTCTCCCGTTCTGTACGACGGCGGTCAGGTCGGCAACTCCCTCCTTCGCGAACACAGATATATTCTGAGCGATGTTATGCAATTCAGGGAACTACTCTTGCTGACTTTTATGGCGCCGACACCTCGTCACCTGTTTGGTCTTCCGCCGTCGTAGAGACGCACCCAGATACGGTGATCGACCTGCTTGTGCGGTTCATGACAGCTGGTTCACGCGTCGTTAACACTGCCACGTGCGTCTATCATTTTTCTTTCTAGGATATATCATTGGGTAATCGAGTATTAAAGCTATCAGGCAGCGTATAGCACATACGCCTTAGCAGGCCATCCCGAACCACAAGATGCCGAGCGCCTAATGCGCTCCGCCGTACATCTTGCCGCCACAGCTCGCACCAAGTTCACATCCTCACCATCATCTGACAAGGCGCCGGATGTCAAGATTGCACTGAGCCTAGGCTCATTCGGCTCGTCGCTCGTACCCGTCGCACACGAATTTGACGGAGTATATCCGCCTCCGTATGGTCCTTCGACTCCCTCTGCTCGTTTCCCGCCAAGTCAACGACACGAAGAGAAAGAAGCGGAGGATGCGTTGACGCAGTTTCATCTCGAGCGGCTACGCGTATACGCGGGTGACGAGGAGACCTGGAAGGAGATCAATATGCTCGCGTTCGAGACTGTCCCGCTCCTGCGTGAGGTGCGCGCTATACGAAGGGCTGTTACAAAATTGTACGAGGAAGGTGTGGTGGAGAAGGCTTGGAGCGTAAGCACGGTATGGGAAAACGGGGTCTTCCCTGAGGCGACAGAAGAGGGCGTCGAGGGAACCGTAAGGGAAGTGTTGGAGGCGTTCTTTGGGGAATACAAAGGGGTGCGAGTGCGACGGCCTGACGCGTTCGGTGTGAACTGCACGTTATTGGCAGACGCAGAACAAATTGCGCGGGTTGCATCATCCATCTTGCCGTCCATCCGCGCCAACGATACTGAGAAGGAAAAGCCCTGGTTGATGCTCAAGCCAAATGGCGGAAAAGTGTACGATCCGGCGGCGAAAACATGGTCAGACGATCCGCGTGCCCGCGAGGAGGGCTGGGCGAAGGCTTTGGCGAGTGTTGCACAGGAAGCGGGAGGAACTGGTACATGGGGAGGTGTGCTCGTTGGCGGGTGCTGTAAGACTGGGTTCGAGGAGATCGGAGGACTCGGAGAAGCGTTGACGCTAGCCGGGGAGAAGGTGAAAGCGTAACGCGGTCACGTGGGTTGAAGATGGAAGATGGAGGAAATTCTGAACCTACCAGCGGCGCCAGCGGCGCGAATGGCGTATGGTCTTCGCGTCTGAACTACGTCTCATCGTAATCACTTCATGCTCATGATATATGTTTTGATGGTGATAGAAGGACAAGGCTCATGTTGCGTGTGATAAATAAAACGAAGGGTATGTCCTCGGTGCAGCAGCGACTCTGATATTACTCGAGCAATAAATCAATATCGCGCAAGATATCCGGGTGCTCAGCTACACCGAGTGGAGTTTACAACGCGGCAGCATGTATGCATCGTGGAAGCGCTGGCTAATGGGCTGGTAGGGACTCCCTCAAGAGTTCAATGAGCTAGTCTGCATTGGGGGCTGTTCGTCAGCGTCTCATCTTGTACGGCATCGCCCAAAGCTCGTCGTCGCAGTCGAGGAAGCGATAAGATATGAAGAGAGACTTACCGCGCAAGCCATCGGCCAGTTCAGCGAATCCGACAGCGGGATTGTCGCCCGCCCTGTAGACGGTATAGACGTTCTTGAGGAAACTATTTGTTGCGAACATGACAGTCAGGTGTCTGTTAAGGAGAAGGACAGTTAATAAGGTAAGACGCACGCATCGCCGATGAGCCAGTTCGGGAAACCTTCGCCCAAGCTGCGCAGTGTCAGTATCTCTTGAGTTTGCAAGTTTACACGGAAGAGCATACATCACACCCCTTCTAGCGTCAAAGATCGAGCCCACGCAGATTCCCTCTGCAGCCTGACCGAGGTTGATGTCATCAGCAGGAATAGTCCACGCTCTCCCACCAAACGCGAGGGTCGCTGTGACATTCGTGGCGCATGCTATCACATGTGTATTTAGTCTGACTGTCACCTGTGGGATCATAGAGGAATCTACGCACGGAAGCCCCAAAATCCATTGACGCCAAATTCACTGAGATCCAGAGAACCGTCGATCTGCGCCCAGAAGGCTTGCACGGCTGCCGTCGGGCCACCGATGAACGACGAGCCGGTGTCGATGACGGCTGTGTTGTTGTTCGCGTCCCCAAGATCCAACGAGTTGCCATTCACGGTCAGACCTGACGAGTCAGTGTCAGCAATCGAAACGAAATTTGAAGTGACATCCCAGGATTATGCTCAGTGCGACACTTGACAGCATCGTAGGAAGGATATGACGAAGGCTTGAATAAACTTTACCAGTCAAAGTCTGTAGCCAGAACGTGCGCTCAAGGCCCGTGACATTGGGGACAGAATGAAACTCGATGTCGCCCTTGTAGAAGCTGCTGTTCGTTCCCCCAAGTGTGAACGTCCCTCCAGGGTGCGTATCTGTCGTGCTGCCAGTAATATTCACACCTAACCTCTTGAAATAAAACGCCATCACGGGGCTACTGAGCTCGCCCGCGTTGATCAAGGACTGCCAGAACGGCGTGGCGCCAGAATAAGCGAGATTTTCGAATGCCAGCCCCAAGATCCCGGTCGTCGTGCCGTTGATCAAGCCGTTGAGGCCCATGTTCGTGACGCCCGTGAATGCCTGGTTCGGTATAGTGTAGGATCCTAAGGAGACTGTGTCCTGGAGAAGGGTTCCCGTAGCGTTTCCAGTGCCGTACTGTAGCAGTACAGTCTCGGAGGTAGTGTTGAGGGTCGACGACTGACTCGTATTGAACTCGGGTGTGCCACTCGGGCAATCCTGGCAATCTGTGGTCGCGAACCAGAGGTCGGACGAGCCGGTGTCGAGAATGACGTTGAACGACTGCGGACTGTGGACTATCTGAGGCGCTTGACTGGGATACACAACCGTGATACGTACGGTGTACCGACGCTGAGAGTCGTCAAGTACCTCAAATCGCTACCCTTCGACACTGTCAGCCATCCCGATGCAACCCCAACCAAGCTTGCGTTGGACCTACCTGGTTAATCACGCCGAAGGTATCCTCACTCGCCCTACGTCCGAGCTGACTCGCGGCCTTGAAGCCATACTTATACCGGAGCGACTCCGCAGAACTTGCTATGCGGTTCAAGTCGACGAAATCGCCGCGGCGATGTATTGTCTGGCGGACCAAAGGCAAGTGTTGGGGGAGTCCAGCCGCGAGTGCCGGTAGCGAGAGAAGTGCAAGGAGCATGACTATGGACGAAGCGGCGAGCGAGGTAATGACGGGAAGAGAACTAGTGACGGGAATTCGAGCTTTTAAGTACCTGTAATACTAGCCTAGGATGTGTCAAGTGAGTGGGGTAAGTATGGTACAGCCATGCTCGGAATTCCATCACCTGTATCTGTTACCTAGCAACAGCCTATACAGTACACACGTTTCGCGGACGGCCTTCAACTACTTTCAAGCTACCGCGGCGGTATGCCAATTCCGAGAAGAGGCTGCTGCTAATGAAGACAAGGCATTGACCAGGCCGCAAGACGTCAGCGGTGGAAAGATGTCCGGCTCCAGCACCAGGACACAGGAAGTACAGCTGTAAAGCAGTACTATGGCTGTGACTGCACATGACAACTCGTTGAAATCCACGGGCAATCAAAGCCGCAAGCCCGCAGTACTGAGTAAAACGCGGTCACGTGTGTTGTTGATGGGATGAAGAAGATAGACCGTCGCGTTTGCAAGGCATGCGCATACCATTTGCCGAACTCTACGCTCGGTGTGCTCGACGTACCCGGCACTTATTTCTAATATGCCACTCGTGGGTGAGTCCGAGCTGTACAGATCTGGGACGACATAGGAAGTCGCGTGCCATTCGGCTAGACTCGGCGCGAACTCGTGAGGCATCCATGACGTCGCGTGCGGTGACCCACTCCCTCCGAGTCCGATCCACTTATCTCTACTTATCTCTTGCCACCATCACCACCTCAAGTCTTAACATCCGCCACATCTCTCTCGGACTACGATCAATGCCTCAGACCCTTAAAGGATCTTGCCATTGCGGCGCGGTGTCGTTCAGCCTCCAGAGCAGTGGTGCTGTACCGTACGTTGTCGCCGTCTTCCAGGTAGATTATCCGACTGAAGGAATATATAGCTATCAACTCTGTCTCTGCTCGATCTGCCGAAAAGTCGGTGGTTCGGGCGGAAGCATCAACCTCGGTGGAATCACGAACACGCTCGAGGTCCAGGGCAGGGAGAACATCAGGTATGTTAGCTTCAACATGTCGCTAATGGTATACTAACGACGCTGAAGTGTATACAACGCGGTGCTGGGAAATCGTGGCAAGAAAAACGAGAAACGCGCAACGTCGGAGCGTAACTTCTGCAAGCAGTGCGGCAGCATGCTCTGGCTGTTTAGCCCAGAGTGGCGAGTCTATCGATTATCCGTCGACAGCTTCTCAAGGGCTCATCATCTTGGTCTGAACAGGCCGGATCTCATTCACCCCTTTGCATCGGCCATCGACACTCCACTCACGCCCCCCGAGGAGATGGTACGTCGACGGGTTCTTCCACAGCCGTCAAATGGGGTGCTAATGTATATGTGTGTAGACCGTTCTAATGCTTGATTCCACGCCAGACTGGGTGCGCCTGCCGGAGGGAAAGAAGAAAACGTTCCAGCATTACCCAGACGAATCGATCGAGGACTGGCACAAACGCCATGGACTGTGGGCGGAGTAGAGAGTCAGGTCAATAACCTTCCTCTGAACGCATAGTTGTTGCAACGGTTGTATGGCCGCAACGTGTTGATACTGAAATCAATATGATGTACAGCGTAGGGGTAACGCAGATGCAACTTTCCAGTAAATCGGATGGGATGAGTGTACCTTGCAGTAGCTGAAGGACTATGCTGCCACACACGATCATCATCACAAATCGGGGTGGCTTAGGGAGGCGACTTCGATCAACATAGCTGTTGCTTCACGACGAAGAGTAAATATATGTACTGCAAGAGATCATGCCTCATTGAGAGCAGAGTGCGGCGCACACAAGAGTACGCTACAGGAAAGATTGATCGGCCGAACGCCTTAAGCTCGGCTGATGCCGAATATTGCTTACTACAGCTAGCTGCTGCTTCTTGTGAATGGCGTTCAACCCATTGCACTAGCAGTGCATCTATAACTTTGTACCTTGAATAAGTAGAAAAACGCCATCTAATGACACCATTAACCGTTTAGCTCAGTGCCCATGCAGGTTATCCCATCTGAATCGTTGGTCGCACACGAACCAGGTCCCAGACACTATACGTTCTCAATGTAAGGTAGCAGCACATGTAACAGCAAGCGTCTATGTGATAGTATGAATCCAAGCTCGTGAATACTGTTGTGGGGCACAGAAGCAAGAACCATTTTAACTGATTTCATCCGGCGAGTTGAGCAGACGGTTCGCCATCTCGAAACCGAGGAAGGTAGCACCATTCGCGAAAGGTGAACTATACCGTAGTTAGCACACGGCCCGGGCTGAATTTACATAGACGGCTAGACATACCGGATGAGCGTGGGGATGAGTCCGCGCATAAGGGCCGCGGGGCCCTCGGTTGCGAGGACGGTGCGGAAGGCGTGCCATGCGCCAGTGTACTTCTGGCCTGTCGCCGGTGAGAACCCATCCGTTTGTATACGTGACTTGATCATGTCGATGGGGTAAATGATCGCCCATAGCTGAGCGCGCGCAATGTCAGTGATTGAACACGGAGCGCGCGAGTCAGGTCAAAAACGAGGTGAACACGCGCCATGAATATGCATATCCCCGGTGCAGGCACAACCGGTATGAATCGACATGAGCTTTAGCATAGCCTGTGCGTGTGCATGACGCGCTATGGCAACGTCGTGAAGACATTAGGCGCAGCAGAAGGCAAATACAGCCCAGCAGAGATGAATGCAGGTTCCCCGCGGGCACCCGGGCGCAGATAGACGCTGATTGCCACTAGTGCGGTATGCATCGTGTTCGACGCGTGTGATAGACCGCAACAGCATTTACAGGGGCAAACGAGAGGCCGACGAAGACTTACCGCGTATCCCGCAGCGGCGCCATATAGCACGGACTTCGCCGGACTAATCTGGTCGCGCCTAATACCCTTCATGCGCATCTCACGTTGCACGAGTTTCTCGTAGGCAGTGAAGTACACGCCATAGCCAGCCGCCTCGCGTAGGAACGTAACGTTCTGGCCCTTGAATATACCGCGAATCCCGTGTGCAGCGTGGATCTTGCGGATCGCGTCCCAGGGGCCGTTGTACAACTTCGCCTTGTCCGGCTGCGTTTGTAAACCTGCGGACATGATGTCAGCCATCGCGATTCAGATAGGTATGAAGATTAACATAGGATGGAACGGAGCTGATAATGAAAGAACGGAAAACGGAGAGACGTCGGATGGAGAAAGGAGGTCGGCGGCGTCTATAGACGCGAGCGTGGGCGTGGCACAGGGCGTGGTAGGCGCGTGCGGGTCCGTAGACGTTGAGGCTGCCTATACGGGCGAACTGCACTTGCTGGGCCTGTGAGGTCTTTGCCAAGGCAGTGTGCAAGCATGGGCAAAGAAGACGTCAAACCGCACAGGCAGGCAAACGCGTTGTACCACGTATGTGGTGGCAACTCCCTCCAGACTGCGTGGCTTTCACTCCGGGGCGCGCATCGTTCCCTTGAAGTTGCCAATAAGGGCGACAGAGAAGCGAGAAACGACCCTGCGTGCATGCGGACAACGTGTAGACGATTCGGGCCAGAGCAGTTGCAGAGGCTGATAGACAGGCCACGCTGAATCGTCATTGTACCGCTCGATGAGCAGATACGTGCCCAGCAGTCTGGCCAACTTCGCGCGCTCTCCCGCGAGAACCTCAGTACTCCCCAGGGAATTGCCAGTCCAATTTTGTCCGCCAATGGCGAAATGCGAAGAATCGTGTATCTCAAACCGGGTAAATGCCAAAAACTCACGAATTCGTATGTGTTCCACAGGGCCAGACACAAAGCCATTCCCGATACCAGCTGCGATGCCAGCAAACATAAGCTGGTCAGCGCCAAGGAGTTTGCCGTCTGGACCACCGAGTCCTCGTGCAAGATTGCGCTCGGTAAACTCGCGCTTCACGAATTCCAGGACAGCGAACTGTATTGACACACAGACGCCGATACCGAGCAACGGCGTCAACGTGCCCTGCGCGCATCCCATAATGTATCAACATTGGAGCATCGAATAAAGATGGCACAGCAACGCGCCTTGTAAAATGCCAGCGGGCCCTCGTTCTTCAAGATGCCGCCTGCGCAGTGCAGCATGCCATTGTACGTGCCCTTAGGTGCCGTTTGCATGCGCTGTTGGTTGCGAAGAAGCACATTGTTAAACTTTGGGAAGCTGCACAGCACGGATATTGTACGCACCACTTTGATAATGTCGAAAGGCTGGCCGACGAGAACCTGTTGGGTTGCACGCGCGTAGCACAGTGAGTGTGCGCACGCGCAGGCGGGTGCGAGCGGGTTGGGTCCGGACCTGGGCAATGCCTCCCGCCGTGCCCGCGGTCAGGTCCTTGACTGTCTTGAGCGACATATTGTCTGGCGCTTGTAGTGGTGGCGCGAGTCAAACTGCAACTTCGGACTGCTTTCATGATCGGCGTTCAGACACATGAGAATAATTGCATTCGGCCGAGATGCGGATGATGAGATTACAGGTGGTATCTTATCGGACAAGTGCGTGCAGAAATAATATATACCAAAATTATAAGGTTAAAAAATCCGCGCCCCGCTTTGTTCCACGCTCCGACAACTTTGTCGTAGGAGGTCAAATCGGCCCAGCACCGCGGACTCGATGATTACGGGTGTACATTGCAGTTCTCCCACCGCGCCTCGCTGCCTCCAAGCTTCACATCTTGGCCTTGTCGCGCCTCTCGGCTGTACGCGGCCAGTAGTCGCGTTGCCGGCGGTCGGCCTCTCGCCATCGTTCCTGATTCTCCGCACTCTCCCGACGCCATGCATCCGCAATGGCTTGTCCCGGCGATACGTATGGTGGCGGATGGCTATCGCTTCGCGGTGGAGGCTGTGGCCTCACCGGTCGCGGCCGTGCGCGCGCCATGGAAGGCGAAGGTGGTGGGGACGTTGGCGGTGATGTTGGTAAGGGCGTGTTGGAATGTGATTGAGATGCGGATGTAGTTGAGGAGGATGATGCGGGTTTCGGGGTTCGGGCCATCTGCGAACATCATGTTCAGCAGCCTGCGGTGAAAAGAAGAGGCACGATTGTACGTACAGTGCTGAGGATGGATGTAGTGGATGCCCTTCGCACATAACACGACCCTTTATAACGCGGAGTTTAGTTAGACGGGACACGGCGTCACTGGAGGAGAGTAGAACGCACTCATGTCGTTATAAGCGCACACACTGGAGAATCAGGATCCTGCGCGAGGTCGAGAAAGAACGAGCCGCTGCCGAATCGGGAAATGTCAAAGGGAATGCCGGGCGAAGAAGGTGAAATGGAGAACACGGACGTACCGGTACGGGCAGGAGAAGTCGACAGATGAAGGACGGGAGGGGGAGCGGAAATGAGGAACTTGAGAGGTCGCGCAGCGCCATTAACATTATATATTGCTGGCGAGTGGCCCGGCGCGCGCGAGCGGCGTGTTACAGCGCTTTCACAACAAAGCGAGATGTGAGACATACGTGAGCGCGCGGTTATAGGCCCGGGCCCGGCAGTTTGGCCAGTGATGCGTCGAAAGATGATCGTCTTCGTTTGGAAAATGGAAGGTGGCTGCGAGCACACGCCTGCGGTCGGAAAGGGTAGGTTCAAGGTAATGGCGTGGGTGCACGCGGGCCTGCCAGGCGACGCATCAGGGCTGAGAGGCGTAGAAGGTTCATCTTTGGACGTCAGCGTTTGTTTGGTACCGCAGCCGAAGTCAGCCTCCGCGCTCCTTAGCGCAAAGTCTGTGCCAAACCTAGCGGACAAAGGTTTGTTCGGGCGACGTTCCCGCGAGACATACAAAGGAGAGGGAGGCTCTTTTGACCGCCCGAACGGGAAGGAATTGGACTTGCAATCTCTATCAGCAAATTCAAGCTCAACAAAGAAAAATAGTTGATTGGACCTCGAAATAACCGAGCGAGCCGGTCCGAAGCCTCTGTGACGCGCTTCGAGCCCGTCGCGGTTCGTGTGGCCAGCCGAAGAAGACGCCGCGCGCTCTCACACTGTGGACGCCCTGGTGTCTGCTGATTATCCTGATCTATTTCATAGATTGGGGTGGCGCGGACCGACTCCGAGAGCAGAGCACGGAGCCCTTTCATCGCGACATCGATTCGATAGGTATGCAGAGGTGCAGGTGCACATTGCACAGAACAAAGGATGAGTAGGCGGAGTTTCTTTGCGCGAAGGGAGTCGGCTCGGCGGAAAGATAAGTGAGAGCTCCCCTCGATATCGCCGGCCGTTGCGGGTGCGCGCTTGTTTGTGCCACAGGACTCATAGAAGCCAATATATTGCAATCAGCATCAGTCGTGAAGTGGCGCAGGAGGGCCGAGGGTGAGAAATGAGGCATCGGGCGTCGATGGCCTCGGTCGAGCGTCAAGGCCATCCGGCCAGACCGCTGTGGAGGGCCGCACGGAAAGACACCGCGCACAGATCCGCAGAAGGTGCGCTGAATCGTATACAGCTTCTCCACGGGGAAAACACGCGTCCAGCTTGAGGCTAGCGAGGCTGTGACTTGACGGACCAAGCTAAACTATCATGGAATTTGGGAATGAATAAGACATGTTGTTGAACGTAGCGCTGACGGATGGAGGTGGGTCAGCGTCCTGGCTGCCACAGTGACAAGTGCCAGCATGTGGTGGTTGCGGTCAAGAACCGCGCCGGGATTGGCTGGCTCGGCCGTGCGACGTGACGGCGGAGTCGGCAAGCTCAGTCAGCGTTGCGACTTTGACGGCCACGGCCCCGCAATAGAAAGGCCGTTATCCTTGGAACATCAGTATAAAGCAGGACCATCACCTTCGTCAAGCTGTTCTTCTCCTCAATCATCCGAAGCGCTACCCGATCCTTGTTCCGTACGACGGAAATGGCTGCTGAACGGTGCGTCTCGCTTACCTTGGCTGCTCAGATGCCCGATACGATGAACAGTGATCAGACCAGTGAACTTCTTGAGCGGCTCGCCGCTAAATAGGTTATCATGGATGCGCGACTCCGCCATCTACTTGGATACGCTAGCGGCCTCTTCTAAAGCTCGCTGGGTCGTCTTCCAGGCTGGATCGCCTCTCACTGCGTACCGGTCGTCTAAGAACACCTTAGTCAAGTTCTCCACTGCCGATGTACGACCGTTCATTGGCGAAGCACCGCTCTTCGGGCAGGGCCAAGTTCAGGGCGAGCGTTCAGTCGAGAAGGTCTCGGTGCTCGAGTCTGCACGTTTCTTCGGCGCACGAGTAGTCTTCCTTGGAGTGCAGGAGAGTGGGCCCAATGATTTCGGGAAGATCGAGGATGCGGAAGCGGCCGCGAACGCGTTGAATGGCGATCCGTACTTCTCTGTTGATCTTAGCGACGAGGAGCAGAGTGCTGTCGATGCTTTGGTGGAGAAGGCGCAGGCAGCGCACGAAGATGCTAAAGTCGCGTTCGCAGAGCCGCGGTCTGCCATCCGCGGGATGAGCAGCGAAGATGCCGCTGCCTTTGCGGTCGGGCGCTCGATGCTAGACTGGAATTCACGCAACCGTTTCTGTTCCGCCTGCGGCCAACCGACGCATTCACTCTGGGGTGGATGGAAGCTCGCTTGCTCGTCTCTCGTGCCCTGGGCTAACAACGGTGATCGCAAGCCTTGTCCGACTTCGTACGTGTACATACCCCAAGGGGTAGGTTCATATAGACTAACATAGGCGCGTGCAGGAAAGGCCTGCATAACGTCAATCACCCGCGAACAGACGCTGCAATCATTGTAGCGATTACAAGCGACGCGAACGACAAGATCTTACTGGGACATAACAAGAAGTTCCCCGGTAACTTTTACAGCACGCTGGCGGGCTTCCTGGAGCCTGGCGAATCATTTGAGGATTGCGTCAAGCGCGAGATCCTCGAGGAGGCCGGCGTGCATGTTTACAACGTTCGGTATCACTCGGCACAACCCTGGGTACGTACTGCTCAGGATCTATAGGAGTATACCTGTGCTCAAGGCGCGCTTCTATCTTGTTCAGCCGTACCCGTCCAGTATCATGGTCGGTTTCGTGGCCACCGCTGACGTCAACGAGCCAATCCGTACCGATCTCGACAACGAGCTCGCCGATGCCCGCTGGTACACGCGCGAGCAAGTTCTCTCCGTTCTAAACCACGCCGACGGTACCAACATCTCACGCCGCGAGTACAAACGTATCGACGACAACATCAATGGACAGTCGAACGTAGTGAACAAGAATGGACCGCCTCCGACTGAAGGCGCCGGTGCACAGGCTGCCAGTACGCAGGAGGCATCAGCTGCCAGTGCTGGACCAGACCCAGAGAAGGCGGACGAGCCGCTATTCCGTGTTCCGCCTTTGACTACGATTGCTGGCGTACTCATCAGCGACTGGGCGCACGGGCGTTTCCCGGCATCGCCGAACGCGAACTTATGAGGTGGCGCTGTGGTCTGTTCGCGAATGGATTGGTGTCAGAGAATGTATCATTACTGTAGATGATATGGAGATTGTAGCAACGTACTTATGTAGAGATGTAACACGGCAAGGGTCGAAGAGATGTTGTCGTTGAAACACTGTACTCGCTCAGGGAGATGGCGCACGGGCTGCGTGGGATAGTTGTGAGATGCGCGGGTGTGCGCGAGGCCTGTGCGTTTCCTTTCTTTCCACCACCACTGCGACTACTCCGTTTCATACCACGGAGATATCACCTGCTCTATCATTTACGTGCACAGCAGTCGACACTCGGAAATGCTCTTGACAGACCTACCTTTTGACGTCTTGGAGGCGCTGTGTGGCATCCTGGACGCTCGCAGTGCCATCGCCTGTGGCAGGGTCTGCAGGAAGCTTCACGGCATTATCAGCTCCTCCTTGCGCGTCCGTTACAACATCTCACTTGCTGCTCGTGGCATGGTCGATGGGCCGAACAAGTCTGCGGACTTGGCTGAGCGCCTGCGGAACTTGGAGCGCTATGAGCATGCTCTCCTTCGCTCGTCATGGGTCGAGCTATTCAGCATCAAGATCTCGATGGACACCAAGAATGTGTGCGAATGCCAAGGCTATCTACTCGTTTTCTTTCCGCAAACTTGTCAGGTTCATGTCTGGCGTTTACCCTCACCGCTACGCGGCGTGGAGCTGAAGGCATACCAATGGAAAGCAGCTGATGTGGTGCCTACTGGGCCCAATAATCATGGCCGGCTGAGCATTGTAATGGATCCTGCCAATGACTTGGTGTTGTTCGTACAGAAAACCGGTTCCATATCGTGAGCCTCGTCTACTTCTGACCTCTGCAAGTTCAGTTCTAATGTCGGCGTGCACAGAGAATACCAGGTACACCCGTACTCGTTAACGTCAGGTGGCGTACACCAGACGTACGGATCTCATACGCAACTATACAATCTTCCTCCCGGGGCATTCCCATACATTTTCGATCTTCGTGGCCGGTATTTCGTCGCCAAATGTGCGGATATCGACACCTCTGTTCTCTGCGACTGGGTTGACGAGGTTATCTTGACTTGGGTATGTTCTTATTCTACTCAAGCAACGTTGCACTATTTACATATTTTATGCAGTATGAGCATACCGGTTTGCTGCTGTTCTTGGACGACACTCATTTGCTCACGTCTGAGTGGGACCATACCGATGGTGAAATGGTGGTGCTGCGTATCTATGACCTAGAAGATCGCACAAAGGCAGGGGGACCACGCATCACCCACTCTTTAGAGACTCCATTAAGGCGGGCGATGGGTATCAACTGGCAGTATGTCCGCCTCGATTTGCGGCGTACATTCGGCGCTGGCACCTGTCACGCTTCTGGTTTAGACCAGGGGCATTACTTCGACGACGACGGGCTCAGCATACTGCGCTGCAGCCTCGCATATGCGCCCACTCTGGGTCCTGATACCGTGTTTGAACAAGGAAGAGCTCTCATGCTCACCATCTCGCTGACCCAGCTGTGTGGCTACCTACTCCCTCAGCCGCAGTCAAATTCATCTCGATCTTTGGCTTCAATCGAAGCCATTCCCTGGGATAAATGGGCTCCTGAAGCCTGTGCCAGTGTCAGCATGGGCAACATCGCAGGTCTTCGCCAGATGAAATATGGTCTGTCACGAGGTCATTCCAGGCATGCGGACAGCACTTTCAGACTTCAAGACTTCCACCCTCGCCGCGCTGCAAGTGCTGCCAGAGCTGTGAGCTCTGTCTGTGACGTGCTTTGCGACGATGAGCTAGTACCCATGCCGAACGATCAATCAACTTCCTCGCACGCCGCGACGTATGGTTGGGGTCCTCCGCCCAAGCATGTAGAGCTGATATACACCCCGCCGGTGCGGCCTCGCAATGATCCGTCCATGATCGACGCCTCTGGAGATGTTATCTTGGAGTATCAATTTAATGAAGTAAGTGCGCTTAAACAGATATCTGCGAGCCTATACTGAAAGTGATGGCTGCCTTTGCCAGCTGCGTTTTGAAGGCATGCCCGTGCTTTGCACCAAAACCATAGTTGTGCACGCCTTGATGTAATGGGATATATCTTTACGTGGTCGTTAAGTAGTATATGTGTACGTGCATTGTGCGGCGAAATGATAAGACTGGTATATAGACTCCCTGACTCTTGAGCTCCAACTCCAACTCCAACGATCACTCTGCGCTACGCAAGAGACCTTACAACGAGTGAACTCGCATCTGGCTGTTCAGCGCTCAGTGCCCGTACAGTGCGTCTTGATGTCTACGCGTTAAGCCAGGACAACCGGGACATGTATACTACGTTCCACGTGACGGAAACGTGGGATCGATGGCCGAAACAAGGTGGCGGTTGCCCTCGTTCCTTGCCCGCTTCCACCATCTACTGCTGTCGCCGGAACCTGCATCATGCACGCCATACAGGTATAGCGACCTCGGACTGCGCCTAGATGGAGTTGACTCTAACGATCGTGCTAAATAGCAACAATACTGGGCTGTCCGTGACTATCTCAGTCCGGTATGCACGCGCCACCTTCAGGTCATGGGCAAGACTGATCGGCGCACTGGAATGTAGGTTCTGAAGGAATCTAAGTTCAAGGAACACGGAAGGATTACACCGGGTACGCCAGTTGCGCTGTTAGGGACAGATCACGTACTAAGCGCGTGCTACATCTAGAGGAATTCGTTGCGGCCGGTGACTTCCTTGCCTACAAGTTCCCTGTTTGGACCTGGTACGTTATATGTTCAAATTCTGATGAAACATCTCGCGAATTGCGGTATCTATCTAGGGAGAAGGGCGATGCTTCAAAGACGCGTGACTATCTGCCAGCCGACAAGCAATATCTCGTCACGCGTGGTGTGCCATGCCTTCGTCGCGCGACCTCGCTCGCGTACACCGACGCAGACGAGGACGCAGAGCGACTCTTGAGTTTTGATGCGGACTCTGGCAAGGGCGATGAGTGGGTAGAGACGCACGCGGGACGTCCGAGCCACATGGACACGGGCGCGAACCCTGGTACGATCGACGATATTCCGGATCTGGAGGGTGGTCAGGATGAGGAGCTGGCGAGTGCTGCAGGGAAGATGAACATTGCTGTCCCGGACGATACTCCTGACATGGATGATATCCCGGATATGGAGGAGGATCTTGAAGAGGGAGATGATGCAGCGGCTGCACCTTCAAAGCCTGCAGCGGCTGCAGCTGAGGGTCTCGAGGCGAGGTTCGCAATTGCACATTCGCGCAAGCGAAAGATTCTGACTACCTATTCAGTACTATTGAGGTGGCGAAGGGCAACTTGTTGCAGGTTCGGACATACGACGTCATGATCACCTACGACAAGTACTATCAAACGCCAAGGATATGGTTGCTCGGCTACGATGAGGTTTGCGCCGATGCATCAGCTCCGCCGAATAGATTGTTGACATTCTTGTTCAGAACCGCACTCCTCTTACCCCGCCGCAGATCTTCCAGGACGTCTCCGCGGACCATGCCTTCAAGACTGTCACCATCGAAGGTTTCCCGCACAGCGCATCACTGCAAGCAGCGTCTGTGCACCCGTGCAAGCACGCTAGCGTCATGAAGAAGGTCATTGAGCGCATGAACGCTGGTGTAGTAGAGGAGCAGAAGGCGGCGCAGCGGAAGGCCAGCGGCAAGGATAGCAAGGGCGGGAAGAAGTGGCTCTTCCGTCGCACGAGCGGTCAGGGCAAGGCCGCAGAAGTTCCGGAAGGAGACGAGGAAGTCGAGGGCATGCGCGTCGACTTTTACCTCGTCGTTTTCCTGAAGTTCATTGCGTCGATCGTGCCGACTATCGAGGTTGACTCTACGACGTCGTTCTGAGCTCGCGGATCTTGATGAAAGAGGATAGATACCCATGTAAACACGTTCTTTGGATAGCAGTGCAGACAGCTGGATAATGTAATATTAGATTGACTTACCTCAACAGCGGGTTACTTTCCGTGGATTCAGAGCTGGCTGTAAACGATGTAGGGATTAATCTCGCTTGATCGCAGGCGGTTCGGTCCAACCTCCAGACAGAACGCAGGCCAAAGTGCTACCATTCTTCTGGCGGATCTGCTTTAGGATACTAGTCCGACAAGGAGCCACTATCAGCGTCCCACGACCGCCTGAACCCAGCTGGCAGGTAAAATCCGAAGCTTAGAACCGTCTCCATCGCGTCCAGATTCCACGGAAAGCAACTCAGTTCAATTGGGCATCTGAGCTGACTTTACGGTCTACAGATGGACTCAGCCGAAGCCGGCAACTGCCGACTGGTGGCTTCAAGCCGTCGTGCGCGTGTCTCAGACTTGCTTCACGCACTCATCTTCATCCCCAACCGCGTTATTCACCCTGCCACTTGAACCTTTTATTTCCACTCTCTGGAGACAAAATTGGAGATCGAAGTTACACGTTACACGCTCAGAGCGAAAGTAAGTGCACGGCCCTTCTCACAGCCTTGGATGTCCTTTGACGCGACGGTCTTGTAGCGAACCAAATCCCCATCAGCGAGCGTTTAGCAATGGACGGATCTACTCACGCTATGCTGGATCCTCGCATACCTGCTGCTGTTCTAGCGTATGAGAAGACGCGTCCGCATCCCCCATTCCAACGCCTCCCGCAAGAGCTCTTGTTGACGATCTTCTCCTTCCTTGCCATGGACGCCAAGCCGCTGCTCGAAAACGCCGGCCAGGAGTCTTTGCGCATGCGTGACGTGCCGTGGCTCGTCGTTCCCTCCGTCTGCAGCTGGTGGCGCAAGACCGCCGATCTGTGCTTCGACCTTTGGACGTCCGTGAACTTCTGGACGCCTGAAACGACCAACAAGCTCCTCGACAAGTCTGGAAATTACACACTCGACTTGATCTTCTGCACAGGAACTTGCACACAGTTCTCATCCCAGGCGGCCGCATTCTCACATGTCCTTGCTAGGCGACCGCTCGAAAGAGCTCGTACCATCAAGTTCCTCAAGGCTGAGATCATGGAAGACCTGCCCGTTGGCGATTGGGATGCAGAACCTAAGTGGCAGGAAGCCATAGCCTCTTCGCAAGTTCTTGTCCACATACTATCGACCCCTGCTCCCCGCGCTGAATCGCTTTACCTGACTTATAACTTCGATTTTGAAGAGACGTCGACACCGTTTGAATCGCACTCGTTTGAAAACATTTCTCGCTTTCATGCCAACATGTTACCCGCCGATTACCCTCTCCTACGCGATCTTCGACTGAATGAATGGGTCACCCTCCCTTCACATGACTTACTACTTCGTCTTCCATTGAGCAGCCTCACCCTATCAGGCGGCAGTATATTCGAAACATTCGTTGAATTTCTGGATATGCTGGCTTCTATGCCAACGCTTCGGTGTCTAAGGATGAATTGCGAAGTGGATGGTATCTTCGAGGAGCAAGACGATTTAGACCTATCAGAGGCTCTCCTTCGCTATAGGCGCGATCCCGGGTCCATTATATTGCCCAAGCTGGAGTTACTCGAACTGACAATGGACGACACCAAACTCGTCACCGAGATCATGCGCTGGATTGTGATTCCTCGCACTACCCGTCTCGCTTTGAGGCGCCGTCCTGACCCGTTCGGCGTGGAAACCGGAAGTGACATTCGCGAGAGCGTGGACGGGATCTGCAACATGCTACAGAAGCATTTTACCCTTCCTGATTCGACGAGCGGGACTCTGTCTCACGACGTCGATGACCTCGTAGCGAGTATACATCATGCGTCAACGGGTGAAGGAAATAGGACGTACAGCACCTTACACATCCGCGCGCACCAACTCCAACCAAGCTTTCGCGACGAACCTGCATTCATCACCGTCGAACAGACCTCGCAGCTGCACATCGCCCTCACTTTCCGCACTAAAAATATTCCTGAAGCTGCTATCCGCATTTCCCTCCTCCGACTCCCCTTTGTGTTCGGCAAGGACGCTACGCGTCTGCAGCTATCGTCCGCTCCATCAGTGTCTGGGACATCAAGCCCACCAGGCGAGATAATATATTATGCTACTGCGAAGGATCAAACAACGACCATGCACCCTATTGGCATGATACATCTCGCAAATATGACGGGCTTCTTGCCGCACGTCACCGCGCTGGAGTATCACGGACTTGATCTTCCTGTTCCATCCGACCCTTCATTTGGGGAGCGATTCGATACCATCGTCCGACGTCTGCAGCGATGCACGGAAGAGATCCCCTTGCGTGAGATCAGGGTATTTGATCGTCAGTTGGACGGTGCAACCTTCGAAGCACTGAATGAGCGACTGGGCGGCGTGGTCAAATGGGACGGTCCTACGGAAGCGTCTGATGGCGATGAGCATGTAGAGGTTCAAGGTGCTGTAGAAGCATGAGTTTGGACACCATCTGTATAAACGCTTACCGCCGCTACTGCATACAACTATATGTCGTTCCACCCTTACATAGTACCATTACATCATCACGCCTTTCTTTCTCTTGCTACTTGAGTCTCAGATAGGAGTGTACCGGCTCGCGATAGCTTTCATCTCGTTGTGCAATTCGTATTCCCGCTACGATAGTAGTGGGTCTTGGTCTCGCGAATTAGACCATGCGAAATGGCTGGCGTTTTTGAACCCCTAACATTTGTGCCTGACGGTCGGTCCGTCGGAATAACCGTCGGCGTTGACAAGACTGGGGTTAGGGTTGGCACCTCGCGCCGTTTCGAAACTCGAAACCTAGACTCCCTATGAGTCGTGCCCAATATATTACTCAGGGCTCTGAAATTCTTCTCACATATCTACCCCTCTGACCTATCAGCTCAGATTGGTGCAGACAAGGTCCTCGCTGGAGCGCGAAGGCACATTTGAAGAGTGCTATCATTGGGGTGCTTGCCATTGTTGACGCCGGCGCCACAAGTTCAAGCTTAAAGATGAGTAAAAGCTCGTCTAAGCCTCCTGCAAACCGGTGCGCGAGACCGAGGGTCGAGCGCAGCGAGGCCCGAGGTGAGCGCACACCGCCGCTGACATCGTCGTAGGGAATGGTCTCGCAACCGCGCTAGTTGCGCGCACGAGCACGGAAAGAAGGCTGTGAGTGCGCGAGTGTCAAAAGTTGTATTGAAACTATTGTGTGCGCTTGCAAGCCGTAGCGGGTCTTGCCGCGCGCGGCCCTATGGCACTTATTCTGAATGCTGTATAGCTCTGAGACAACGGGATTGCTTGGTTCGGCTTGGACGCAGCGTGATTATCGAGGGAACAAGCTTTGAAGTGGGCGTCCGGCAATCACCGATGGACACAGCTCGTGCTGTCGGGCGCGTGCCTCCACTTGCTGCACGCCCTCAGGACCGCGCTTTTCGCTTTGTATCGTCAGAATCTCTTGCACCTCGCTTTGTATCGTCAGAATCTCTTGCACCTCGGCTGTGAGCTACGATAAGACTAGGAAGGGCTTCGATGCAAGGTTGGTGCGAGCTTCGCCAATGAGCCACAGTGCAACCCATAACATCATCTGACGTGGCGTATTCGCAGTCAAAAGTAGTGGCACCAGCGGAGATACAGTGACAGGATACCGTACTTCGACTGACTCGGATTCCGGACCATCGAAAGACAATCCTCATATTCTCGCGGCCGCTCCAGCGAGTGATCATCTACGACCAGCATCTCCCATACGGCATCTTCCCCAGGAGCTACTACTAGCCATCTTTTCCATCCTCGCAATAGAAGCCAGACCACTACTTGAATGTGCCGGGCAGAAGCCTATTTGCCTGTGCGATATCCCATGGATCGTTCTTCCCTCCGTATGCAGCTGGTGGCGCAAATCGTCCGACCTCTGCCCCGACCTATGGACTGTCATCAACTTCTGGACATCAGAAACCACCGCTAAGCTTCTCCGAAAATCCGGCAGTCGACCTATCGATCTTATATTCGTCTCCGGACACCACGCGCAGTTTTCGTCCCAGGCTGCGGTTTTCAACCGTGCCCTCAAGAAGAAATTCAAAGTGTTCCAAAGAGCCCGATCCATCAAGTTCGTGCTCGAAGATATGCCTGATGAAGAGCGCTACTCCGAAAGCCCCGACTGGTCGAAAGTTATTGCCTGCTCTCGAGTTCTGACAACTATCTTGTCGACTCCAGCGCCCCAGGCACTGTCACTCTACCTGGCGAATACTTTTGACTTCGAAGAGATGCCTCATAGAGCCGCACCTAGCGTTGCGTCGTGCCATGCATATATGTATCCAACCGATTATCCCCAGCTGCGTCAGCTATATCTTGACAGTTGGATTACAGTGGCCCCGGACGACCTGTTTTTACGCATCTGCTTAACCAGTCTCACACTCGCGCACGGCGTCTATTTCGAAAAGTTCGGAGAATTCCTGGACGTGCTGGCTCGCATGCCTACACTGGTGAATTTTAGCATGGATAACTGCGATGATGACATCTTCGACCGTTTCGAAGAGCCTTTTGAGGGCGACAACATGGCGGAAGGACTACATGGACATCGGCACGATCCGGGATCCGTCGAATTACCGAATCTTGAGCTTTTCGAGCTTACAATGTGCTATACCGACCTTGCCATCGATATCATGCACTGGGTAACGATGCCTCGTACCGTCCGCTTGATCCTCAAACGGGCCCCGTTCATGGGTGTCAAGGCAGCCGAGGATCCAGCTGACATCCAAGTGGAAGCGGAGGGCATCTTTGATATGCTGGAGACGCACTTCAGTCTGCACGACCTAGACAGTGTCCATGAACTGAAGGAGTTAATTGCAACCACAGAAATGACAACGGACGAGAGAGAGAGGACGATTAGCACCTTCCGTATTTGCGCGTACAATCTTCGCCAGTCCCACAGTGACGAATGCGCCACTGAACATACACCTCAACTTGACATGTCGCTGTCATTCTGTGCGGATGACTTCGACTCTGCTATCGCCGATGTTCTCTTTCGACTCCCTCCCCTGCTCGGCAACGATGCTACGCACTTGCGGTTATCGTCCTCAGAAACAACATCTAATCCATCGCACCCCTCCGGCCAGATCATATACCACGCCAAGGCGAGGGATGAGACGTTGACTATGCATCCCCTTGGGCTAACGCATCTCAGCTCCGTCGTCTCAGACTCGGAGCCACCTTCGCCCTCGTCTGAGTCCGAGCAAGACATCGACTTTTTCCCAAATCTCGTTGCACTAGATGATTATCATGGACTCGAGCTTCCACCGTCAACCCTCCCTACATTCGAAGAACGCCTCAACGTCGTCGTCGACTCCCTGCGACCCCGCGTCGAAGCCGGTACTCTGCGGGAAGTGAACGTTCATGATGGATATGCGGATGAGGCCGGTGTCGAGGAATTGAAGAAGCGTCTTGGCGACGTTGTCAAGTGGGAGTGGGACGTTCGCGCGCTGTCACCTTAGCATGCACCCACATAAGATCTTGTCAGTTTGAGAAAACGCGGTCGACTACTCCTCTAAAATGACTATAGTTCCCGCTCAAGCTTGTAGTTGTCCTCATGGTAAATAATTAGCGTGAGAATGTTGCACTATGATAACCGACGGCAATCGCCGATAGTTCTGTTCGTGCGCGCCTTGCTTCACACACCCACGACCATTGCCACCAAACTGTGTCCGCCGTAATACAAGTCTGAGAAGCTCAGATGCAAGGTCAGTATTCCCATCGCAAGTCCAGTGGTCGGCATATTCTTACAGCCTACGATATCGTCTGAAGTGGAGTCCCCGGTGAAACGGATACGTCTCAACGGAAATGAAGCACCTGGCGACGCTACCACTACCGCCGCATATGCTGGGGCATCAAGCGGAAACCTGTCCCTCCCTACGAGTGCTTTGCTGCATAAGCAGATGCACTCGCGCTCGCTCATACGACGTCTCCCGACAGAACTCTTGCTGGTCATCTTCTCCATTGTCGCGATTGACGCCAAACCGCTTCTACGTGTAGCCGGACACTATCCCGTCCGCATGTGCGACGTTCCGTGGCTCGTAATCCCATCCGTCTGCAGATGGTGGCGCAGAACGGCGGATCTATGCCCTGAACTCTGGACTGTAATCAACTTCTTTACCCAAGAGTCCACAGACAAGCTTCTGGACCAATCCGGTGGCCACCTCCTCGATCTCGTTTATTGCACCGGACCCTCTCCTAACGTCTCATCTGACGCAGCAGCATACTTTCATGCCATCGACAAGCACCCACTTCTTAGGGCAAAATCCGTGAAATTCGTATCTGAAGAGTTGTCCAACGAAGACCGAGAAACAGTGGTTGCCTGGGAGAGACTGTTCGCCTCATCCCGCGTTCTGACTCACATCTTGTCGAACCCGGGACCCCAGGTGGTGTCGCTCGATCTGACATACAACCTTGACTTCGAGGAGATGTCAGAGCTCGTTGAACCGAGACCGGCCCCAGACATTGATGTCTGCCACAAAACCATGTCTTCCTCCGACTATCCACGGCTACAGCACATTCGCCTACACAACTGGATATCTATCACTTCAGACGATCTATTCGTTCGCCTACCATTAAGCAGCCTCACCCTCTCAGACGGTGTCATGTTCTACAGCCTTACGGAGTTCCTCGATATGCTCGCCCGTCTCCCCTCCCTTCAGTCTCTCATCATATACGACGGGGACGACTCTCTCTTTAGAGACTCGATCTCCGATTTGAATGCTATTTCGGATGCTCTTCTCCGACACTCGCGCAATCCTGGCTCGGTCGTGTTGCCCAACCTTAGGCTTCTAAAGCTCACGATCGCCCGTCGCGAGCAACTCGGACTTTTACCCTGGATGTCAGTTCCTCGCACTGTTCGACTTGTCATAGAGCGCAGTCGGACGCTGGCCCCAAGCGTGAAGTCCGAGCTCTACCGTGACGTGCGCAATTTCGTGATTTGTATCAGTCATATGCTCATGGAATACTTCGCGCTCTACGGCCTGTCTCAAACCACTCATCCCTTCTATGGGATGGAGGAACTGACGGTCACTACCTCGACGTCCGCAGACGAGATCAGTCGGCCAGTCACGACCCTACGTATTCGCGGTCGACATTCAAGGGGTACCAGTCACCGCACAATCCACGACCACTGCGCAACTGTAGCCTCTGGGTTTGACCTAGACATCTCAATGCAGTTCTACATCGACGCCATTCCGCACACCGCCATCAAGAATCTCGTCTTTAACCTTCCTCTCATACTGGGAAATGAGGCCACGCACCTGAGTTTTCTCCCATTCCCTCGAGCTCCGCGAGCCTCACCACAACCAGCTGAAGAAACTATCTATCACGCAAACGTCAAGGACCATTCCGTCACTATGACTTCTATCGGCCTCATCCACCTCGACAAGTCCACCGCGCAACCGCCTTTACCCCCGCTGAACACCCGGTTCCCGCGCGTTTCCGTGGTGGATATATATGGACTGGTAGTTTCTTTGCCATCCGATTTTCCGTTCGCAAGGCACATCGCAGTCGGTTTTGACGGACTGGAGCATCGCGCAGAGTGTGGTACCCTGAAGGAAGTCAATCTACGTGAAGGATACATCCACAAAAGGAGCGTTGAGGTGTTGAACGAGCGGCTTGGAGGCATTGTCAGATGGGACGGCGTAATCTTGGACGTTCCAGAGTCTTGAGGTGTCATATGTGAGGATGGCGATGAGGAGGGGAGAAGCCGGGGAGGAGAACGGCGAACGCGATGGAGAGGAGAACGGGCCGCACAGGGAGGCTCGGCGATGAATGTGTCCCTGAAGGCTTTCGGGATGGCGCCAATGAACAAGGAGACGGACGGCGCAGGAGAACGAGACTCAGCGTAGGCTGAATGCCGCCGCGATGCACGGGCCGATTGGAGAAGACCGCAGGACACCGTCTAACGGTATTCATCGACCACGACACACAATTTGAAACACATCAAGCCCGCATGGCGGCACGAAGGAGACGGGAGGTATATGTTATTTCAACGGGACTCGTAGCTACACGACATGTAATACCGCTCCGTGCCTCTCTGCCCGAGATAGGTCAACGGATCGATGTCGTGCGCACAATCGCCCGCACTGAACCCAGTCCGTCCTTCGCAAGAGGAACCGACATACACGCATGAGAGAGTAGGAGAACAGGCTTGAGTATGCAAAGTGGTACAGATGCACAGTGCGTCCAGAGTCAAGTGATAGTATGAAGCAAAGAAGGTCGAGGTATGAGATTGCTCGTGTGGCGCGGCGGTGGGCATGTAACCCTAACCCTAACTAAGCACACCCTCGCCGTCGATGGATAACCGACCTGTTCGTCGAGTTTTCCTCTCGACTAACATAGAGAGGATGAAGGTGTATGAGCGTACTCTACAGCATGAATTCTACTACTACAACAAATACAAGCCCTCCCCAATCAATCCTGCATCATCTCATCCTCCCCACCCACCTCCTCAACCCTCGCTCCCTCCTCAACCCTGTAAATCTCACTCCACCTCGGAAAAACCCTCTTATACAAACTCATAAGCACAGTATCCATCTGACTAACACCCCCATCGAAATGAGCCTTAAAATACCCATGCGTGCCCAAACTCTCCTTAATATGTCCCGTCCTACCCATCTTCGTCGTAAGTTGTATAGGCTTGTAATATAAGACGTCGTCGGCGTTGAAGAACATGTATCGGACCGTCGCGGTTTTACGGTGGACTTTGAAGGGGTGGCCTGAGAGGAGAATGCGTTTGGCGATGATCCGGGTCGGATCGGAGTCTTTGAATGTTCCGCTTGCGACTAGGGAGGGGGATTGTGGAAGTGAGGGAGAAGCGCGGAGGAGGGTTATGGGTTGGTTGCCGTAGACGATCGGAGCGTATATCGAGGCGACGGTCGTGGTACCATGACGGAGGTATCGCTCGAATTTATGGACGTTGTTTGGTCCGCGGGCACCGCCGCGGGTGTGTTGGCTGTAGATGGGCTTGACGAGTAAACGGCGAGGACCGATACAGAGGATGAGCTCATCCTATACACGAATAACATCAGCACATGTCGAGCAACGATGATAGAAAGGAGGAGAACGAATGTACCTTGGACCGTACAGACCCATCGTACTCCGTATTCCGCAGAACGGTGAAGTTCAGCACCGTCTTCTTATGCTCGTGCTCATGCAACCCAAACAACACGAACGGTGCACCGCTCTTAACCTCCGCCGCCTCCCTCGGTGCTTTGATCGTCACGGTGACCCTCGTCCCCGGTATCACCGCTCCGACATCCGCCTCCGCCCGCCGACGTACAGCACGTTCGCTGCGCTTGTAATCTTCGAACTGGAAGATGCGAGCGTAGTCACGCGGCAGAGACTCGTAAGGATCCCAGGGTGATGTACGCATGGATCGTAAACCACGGTAACGAGCGAAACGTTGACGGGCGGGAATATCGCGCGGCGTATCGATCTCGTCTGGGAATTGAGTATCGTCTTGTTCCTCTCGATCGCGGTTCTTCCAGTTCTCCAACCTATCCACGAAGAAGTTAGTTTATCCGGTAATGGGAATGATACGGACAAGACTTACTGTCGTTCTTCCTCGTCTTCGTCTAGATCTTGAAACATAACGCTCCGCCTACTCTCGACATCGTCTTCAACAGGCATATCGACCATCTCCTCCTCGTCCTCATCAACCCATCCATCCTCACCTCCCTCTCCTTTCCCATCAACACTCTCCCCATCCTCGTCTCCATCCTCATCATCATCTAAGATCCACGCAGCCTGATATTCGCTCATCCCCTTCGGAATCCTTCTAACCGTTTTAGGCGTCGTTCCATTACTCGCGTCCGGCATGTCCCCGTCCCCGTTCTGCGAAGCGCCGGTACCGGCCATTTCCTCTTCGGTCGGCCAGGTCTGTTCGTTGGACATGTCATCGGGATCATTGGAGGATACAAGCGAGTCGGCGTCCGAATCGGGTTGGGCGAGCGTTGTCGGTTCCACGTCCATCGCTTCGGCGGTTTTACGCGCGGTAGAACGAGGGAGTGGCGCGGATTCGATCTACAAAGCAGCTCAATGTCTATACCTATCCCAGATGCGGGGGGATAATGTACCTTTGCGATTTGAAAGTCCCCAAAGTTAGGAATGTGCACCAATCTATTGGCCGAAAGCCCCGCCCCGCGTACGACGCCTGTAACCTTGACCGCCTCCTCTTCTTCATCCCACCTAACCTCCTCTCCCAAAACCCAAACTCTACCCTCCCTCCACCTCACATCCTTCGGCTTTCCCTCAGCCAACACTCTCAACGCACCCAACGCGTCCGCTCCCACGCCCAAATCATATACCCTAGCGACGTCCGGCGCAAAGTACTGCGTGAAACTCAACAGACTTTTGAGTACGCCGCTACGCGTTTTGGCATCTGAGGTGGAGAAAGATGGGGGGATGACGGCGCAGGGTGTTGGTAGACCTTGGGATTGGAGTGTACGGAGGAGTGTATCGCCCCATTCGTCTACTTCTGTTTCGGGAGAGAGAGCTAGGACAACGTAGTCTGCTGCTTTGGCTGCGTCCAATGCAGCGTAGAATTGGCCGTAAGGAACATGGATGAATTGGAGCGACGTCTTGAATCGGTCCGCGCTAGTTACAACTCCCATCAACAATCCTATTCCCAATATAGTGATAGAGATAGAATGAAACGCACCGAACTTTCCCTATTCCATTTTCTGAACCTTCGCCGTCCTCACCAACAGCACCCGCCAACCCCCTACTCACATCCCTCACATCCACATCCTTCGCAAGCGGTATGATAGCCACTATCCTCGGGGCACCATCCACACCCGCAAACACCCTCGTAGCACTAACCAACGCCGATCTTTTCGCGTTTTGAGCTTGTCGTGCGTGATTCTTCCTGTCTAGTTTGCTTTGGGCAGCCGCGCGGGATGCGGCGGTCGATTTGGGCGATTGGCGAGGAGCGGTGGTGGCGGGGCGGCCTATGATGCTGGGTGTTAGAGGTTTTGAGATGTGGCTGGAGTAAGAGTATGCACCTTTTGAGATCTCTTTGAGAGACGATTTTGAAGCATGACGGGACTTGAAAGCCTTGTTCGTCTACACCAGTCATAATAAGCATCCATCCACACGCATAAGAACCGACCGACGAACGCACCTGCTTGAGCGTTGGACGATGGTGGAACGCTTCGGGCATCGTTATAGATCTATGGATACAGTGTTGGTACAAAGCAAACGGCTACAATGAGAAGATGAACGTCGAGATCAGACCGAGTGCAGATGCTCAAAATTATTAGCAGTTCGGGCCGGAAGCCGGAGTTGATGCCCCTATCTTCAGTGGGAGAGTGGCAGACGCGACTTGTCTCTTACCTTCGTCTTCCTGTCATGCCGTCCAATGCACAGCCTCGAAAGGGCCTCAGCCCGTCGGAACTCCACCTTGCAGCAGCTTGCCGCTCGCTTCGCGCGGTGGCGTGTTCGACCTGCACGAACGAGTCCTCCTAAACGAGCACATCTCACCGTGCTCTTTGCGCCCATCGCTCGCAGGCTGCCTGCACTACGTCTGAGAGCAAACGCGGTTGAAAATCCGTCAAGAACTGCTCGTTCTATGTGCTGCACGCTGTACGAGTGAATAGCATCTAAGCGAGCCATGCGAAGCTCGGCGACCTTCGCGGACGCCCCTAGACGCCCTCGGTCCCTCCAATTCTACCGATTCCAATCCCAATCCCAAAATCAGAATTGAGCGGCCCCGAAGTACTGAGACAAACGAACACATTTCAACGCCGCGCAGTATGCGCGGTTTAATTTGGGTGTGACAATGGTCCCCGAGGCCAGCCCGAGGTGGCGCGGCGGGCGGCGTCGTTCTTCCCGCACCTTCGCAACCCTGCTAGTAATCGCTAAAATTTTCGGCCATGCTCCTTGCTCAACACCGTTGCTATCAATTCTCCCATGAAAGTCCCACAAGATTCTAACTACAGTGCTTTGCATTTGATTTTGCACCTTGTTGTTCGCGAGCGTCACACCGGCGATCCCGGGCCGCGTGGGTGTGACCCGACGAGGCCAAGTTCGAGCTGCAGTTTGTGCCACCTCCTTGCGCTTCATCGGGCCCTCTTGAGTCCAATGTACAATGTCCCAGCACTTCTCTTCCGATAGGGCCATGAGAGAGAAATGGAGGAGACGGGAGAAGGTAAATGGTCAGAGGTCCTGCGCGCTGGGCTCACATCCTGAATAAAGGAACGAGCGCGCGCAGCCCGCCAATCCCCTTTCGGTCTGCTTGCACCGTGGCCCGAGATGGCCGATTGTCACGCTCGCGTTTTTGCGCGAACGACGAGGTGCAAAACCAAATGCAAAGCACTGTATGTTGTCCTCACAACTGTTACGAGCCGCCATCCGCTTGTTCCTACAGAACGCTGCCCCGAATGCCATATGGCCTCCAGTTCTATGTTTACATAAGTGCACTGTCAAGACCGGCCCGCGTAAGAGCTGCGCCTGCACTGACCTTTTTCTACTATCTCATCGACTCTAACCACTACTGTCTGGCTTCTCCACCAAGCGCACTCTATCCCCAAACACCTCCTGGAGCTCTTCAAAGAACCGATTATGCGATGTGCTGGGTTGGACAACTTCGACTTCAGATAATATTGGAGATGTTTCGGGAGGCATCAATGAGAAACAGGTGAACAGCACATGCATAAGCGATTTGATATTCGATGGAAATTCGGTCTCATCTGCGGGAGACCCCACACCAGCATGGCTGATCGTAAGCTCTCCCACAGGTGAACGCGAGAGTTGCACGACGTCGGGGAAAGGTCGAGACAGAGCCAATGCGGATCTGCTCGTAGAGGAGTCTCTTCTAGCGATACGCTCCTGGTAGAACAAGATCTCCGGACCATCGTCAGTCGATTCATTCAGATTCCGTCGGTCATGATCTTCGTTGGACGAAACGAGGGCGGGCAGTTTGGATGATATGAATGTAAGAGTCGGGTTGGGGAATCGCATAATCGCCATTGGCTGCACGGCTGTCAGATGAACGTCGAGTACTCGTGTTTGGATCCCCATGGCATATCGATAACCGTCAATGTGCAATGATCGATCACGGCCTGAGGGTCTCGAAGGCTGCTTGATATTCCGAAACATGAATTCAACCACGTCAAGAGCAAGCTGCCTCTCGGACGGATGAAGTTCTTCAGAAGGTGCGGCGATGTGTGAAAGGAGCAAGTGTATCCAATCTTGAATGGATGCGACATCGGAAGCTGTCCCAAGCCTCGAGTCTGGGGTGAAGATGGACTGAATGGTCACGATTGTTGACCGAGGGAAACGAATATGATGCAGTAAAGGAAATGTCGGGTTAGAAAAGATCAGTGTCAGCCGTGCCAGAAATGGAAGATGGATAAGGTCTCTGTTAGTGATGTCAGAGGGCTGGACCGTGCATCCGAACAGAACCAATGTCTGCAGAGCGGGGAGGTGGGACAATGTGTCGAGGAGCGCAGCCGTGTTATGCCAGACACCGGTGCACTGTGTCACCTCGAGGTGGACAAGAGGGTATTGGATAAAGTTGGGCGTATTCCTGCAAAAAACACGCCTCAAGCGTAAGACGCGCAGGCTGGGTGAATCAAGTGGTTTATCATCGGAAAGGTCTTCGCGCGTTCGCGGGAATAAGGCAAGAGTAATCGAGACCGGACCGTTCGGAGGTCCAATTATGTTGTGCTCTTGCACCGTACGCGACGGATTTCTCAATACCATCTCAAGTATTTTAGAAGCAATGCCATCCTGCGCCTCTCCCGTATGGATCAATGCACGGTTTGTTACAGTCGGCTCGCGGGGTGCCCGGCCTTGCAAGACTCTGTGTCCTTCGCCGTAATAACGAAACGTAACAGTGCGCGCTCGGGCGAGTATCCCGGAAGACGCGGCACTCATAAACACGTCCGGGTCGGAAGGTAGATAACGGGACCCTTCATAATAAACAAGATGGAGAGCCTGGCCATTTGATTTGAGTAATAGCCTTTCCGTCGTCTCATGGGTCCAAAAGTTCACAGTGGTCCAAAGTTCGACACAAAGGTCTGCAGCCGCGCGCCATCCCCTAGACACGCAGGGCAGGCAAACCCAAGGGACACCACGGAGCAAGTCCGCTGCTTTTGGCTTGTTTTCATAGGCTACAGGACCAAGATGCATGATGGTATAGTCTGGCAGAGTCATGTGTACAAGCGTAGAGAAGATCAGAACGAGTAGTTCCGTGGGAAGGCGATAGATGGGTGCATCGTACGCTCGCGCGCGAGCAGTCGCAACGTCCGTGCCGCCGGGCGTCGTTGTAGTGGGCATATCTGAACGAAGGCGGCAAAATCACCCAAGTAATGCTAACAGTAGCGCTCAGGTAAGGTCAGCTCGATCAAAGCGCCTGTTGATAGAGATGATGCTGGTGGTGTAAAAGGAAGAACGACTGGCCCGGCGCCTTATCACTCGTGAGGCTACCACGTGTACCTCTCAACACTCCCACACTATTGACATTCTCATACTTTCACTCAGCGCTACTTCTACGTACTTGTTGGAAGGACGCACGACGATACAACGATAGGGATCGAGATGTACATTCTCAGTAAAAGACTTCCGATCCAGTATAGTGAAGCCACGCTGAGCGTAGCATGTACCAGGTAACCGTAAACCCAACACTCCAGAAGGTTCGTAGAAGCGAGAGAGGATCGTCCACATTGGCCCTGACTTGCGCATACCCAAACTCCCGCGCTTCAACTGCCCGTCTCTCTGCCGTTGCCTTATGAAAGCGTCGCATTCGACCCAGCAGAGGATATCGCTCGCTACTGAACGTCAAGCGCCGTGCCGCGTCGAAGGCTTTCGGTCCGACCGCCCATGAAGAGTACGCAACGGCGAATAGGACGCCTCCAGGGCTATAGTATGCTGCCAGGAGGGGCACGGCGGCGGTCAGCGCGAGTGTTGTAGGCTCAGGGTCGTGGCCCATCACTGCGGTAAGCGCGTAGATGGCGAAAGCCGACCATATCCCGGCGCGAGCACTTGAAACGCCAAGAATCATCCGAGAGTTGGACTGTAAGATGCGCCTTGCAGCTAGTGCATATACATTCCCCCATACAGCGGCTATAAACAAACTTTCAGAGACATAATTATGAGAGTATCAGATGTAGAAACTTGTTACTGACCTGATAGCGCGAATGAGGCAAATCGGCCCAAGAAGGTAGCCTCCATGAGATCAGAGGGCGAGCCTTCGCTGTCTGCAAGAAAGACGGCCCCCGCTGAAGTGACTGTTCCGAAAGTGTCAACTAACGAGATACCTCAAATTTAGGCCGCCTGGAGGACACAGACCGAGCATGGGTATCCCACAGATGATAACGGGCAGCGTCTTCCAGGTGAAGCGCATGTCTGTATTCGGTCTGTCCAACATGATTCGTCAATCAATTGGCAGGGAGAATGATTGCAAGGCATACTGACCTGATGACCGATGTGAGAATAGTGTAACCTCGCGGAGAATATAGAGAATGGATAGGCAGAAGGCGGTCAACTATTGGCTTGAAACGACGTGTGCGTACGAGAACAGCCAAGAGCGTCCAAGACGCAATCAAAGGCAATGCTACACTTGTGCACAACGGGCCTTCTGCAACACCGGGGTTAAGATAAGCATCGTTCAGCCTCTTATTCCATCGGCTTCCCATCTGCTCGATCATGAGCTGAACCATCTCATGGGCTTTTCGAACTTTGTCTTTGTCTAGATCACGATACTGAGAGAGCTGCAACGATATGTTTGACTTGCATTTCATTGCACAGGCGTAGATATAGAACGTACCCCGTTCACGTCGGACTTGAAGGACTTGGCTTCAGAACGAACATGCATCGCACCGCCAATGTACACCCAATCCTGGGGAGCGAGACGCAGCGCTGCGTTTCCGTGTTTCTCGATATACTCATCGAGCGTCATATTGAAGTCCCACAGGTCAAGCACGTCCTCCGAGTCTTCCAAAGCACGTTCAGATATCTCATTCGTAAGAAACGCGCAGACGCCTGTCGATGCGATAGTAACTGCCGAAGCGAACTAAAAAAAGATATTAGGGCATGCGTATCTATACGAACTAGCAATAACATACCAGAACCCATCTTGCGATGTCTCTTGGAGCAGAACGTTGCATAGCATGCGTTAACGACGGTGGTGCAGTTGGCGTAGAGCCTGGCCGAGCAGACGAATTGAATATACGAGTAACGTAAGTGCTGCACTGAGCTCGGTTGCTGGCAGTTTCTTGTCTAGTGCGTTTCTCGAGCCAGAACCATCGGGACAGTGCGCGAGTCCTGGCGAGGGTTGCGGTGCGTTGCGTTTGGCGAATAGAAGATTCAGGTGCTATCGAGGCGGCATGTGGCATGAGTGAGCGTCTGAGCGTAGTTAGGAGACCGGCGTGCGCATGGCTCGTAGGCCCGATGGCTCGCCACCAGAGCATTTCGCAAGGAAATCACTATTCACAGGTAGATATCGACTGTGTTCGGTTTCAAGATGAATGACAGGTGCGTCGCATGTGATTATTTCACCAGTACGGCAAGACGGTATGTGATTCAAATGCTCTCAGGATATGAGCGCGCTGTTCAAAGGAGAAATGCAAGTGTGAGTACAGATCGCTGGTGGTCGTGGTTGACATCGAACCTGGGTTGAAGCGGAGAACAAGCGTACACCCGGTCCGATCATATTTCCACGCGATCCGGCGCCGAGCCGCCGAGATCCATATCTGTCCTCATACTCATATCGAGTACCAATCTTAGGTAGATATCGCCCAATTTGCCGATACCGACGACCATAGCGGGCACGACGGCGCGCTTCATTCTCCACTGGCGTTACCGGATCGTAACGAAAAGGACGGGTCAGAGCAAACGCGAATAATGATAGTATGCGTCACAGGAATGCCGGATGCGAGACGTACAAGTACAGATATACAGGTAGATAGCATGCAAGGAAAACAATGTCACGATCAGGGTGCGAGGATGGTAGGCGTAGGATGAGTGGTATGTAGAAGGCCTTCGTCAGGGATTGAACTCTGCGTATTGGGATTTATAGCTGTATTCGAAGTCAGAGGCGTGTGCAAGAAGAGTGAGGTTCAGACGTACTCAGTTCCATAATCCATGTCCCAATACCACTTCGCCGTATGCTCCGGACCCATGTTCAACTCCTCCCGCATGAAGTTCAAGATGAGCTTCTCGGTATTCGGCCGGCGTAGCCGGCGCCTCGTGTAGTTCGAGTACAGCGAGAATACCGCCGAACCCTCCGGGCTAAGCGGAGTTACCAAAGAAAGCATAACCTTCTGTGCGTTCTTAAGGTAATCTTTCACGATCACGGTGGCCATGGTGAGACGACGACTTTCTTCTTCTGGGTCGTCATCTTTGTTCTGGAGCATTGGCGGTAGGAGTCGGCGCCTGTGGGCACAGTACATGATGTTGTCGTCCGTGACTTCCAAGCCGAAGTGCATGGTGGGTGCCGACGGGTTTGCTTTGGAGATACGAAAGCGTCGGTCCAAGAAAACCATTGGTTGCCGTTTCGCGCGAAGCCTTCGCCACGTCTGGTAAGAAGTCAGACAAACAGTTATACATCGATGAGGCCAGCTCGGACAAACCTCATGATACGCTGTATATGATCATGAGCGAATGAACTATGCGTAAATAAACTGAGACGTACCGGTTGTATCCTCTTTGTGCCACCGATGCTTCGCAGTGGTACGATTCGAGAGGCGCACTGAACTATCATATCCGGAGCGAAGACAGACCATCTCAAATCTAGGTTCGCGGAAGGAGTGAGGCGGTGATGGTGGTGGTGGATGGATGGATGGAAGGCGCGAAGCGCGAATCGGCAGTTGGGATTGCGGGTCATCGGGCCGAACCACGTGGCGCAACCACACCGGAAGCTTCCGCAGAATTCTCTCTCTCCTTCCTCCAACCACACCATTGTTCATCGCGTGCAGTAGCGTTACTTCGAATGGCCTGGGAAACAGCACAGCATCATAACATGTGTTACCGCTGCTTGCACCACCGCGACGTTCTTGTACTGAACCTCGATCATCCCACTCCCCTTGTCTGTTTCTTCTGTTCATGCTCACTGGCAGTGTCTCTTCATGGCCGACCAAAGCGCTCCGGAATGCATAGACATTTCAGCTTTGATTCCCTCGGGCTCTGGTCCGGCTCTCGTCCCTGTGGCGGCCTTGAAAGAATTACTGGATCAGGTGTGTCGATTCACATTTCCCCCAAAAACCCAACTCACAAAATACTGCCAGGCTCTCAAGTCTCAGGTTCTCGAGGAACCACTCGCCGCTCTGATGCGACGTAACCTTCGCTCTTTTCTCAAAGCTGGACTTTCGAAACCTACCCAGGAGTGGCCTTTCTACGCGCTCCTATCCTATCTTTTACACCACTTTTTGGACACGATCGTCTTTGTGAATTGCAAGGCGTCCATTCTTTGCTTCCCTCAGGCTCGCTTCGCCATCAAAGATGACAATTCCTTGCCTGCTCCAGCAGCGATTCCTGATGCTACCAAGGCTTTGCCATCCAGTGCCCTGACACCTTTGGCCGCATCTCATCCTGAGTCAGCTCAGTCGAAGCAGGCGCCACGAACGGGCACAGTGGCCGAGGAGCAAGATGGACGTATTGACCACCGCGACCCGGACTTCGCTCAATATGCCTTCTTCGAGCTGGACGATGGAACTGTGGTGAAGGTCTTGAGTAGCTGGTTGGAAGCGAAGCCAGAGCCGCACTCGAAGGCGGATACTGCTATAACCAACGACAAGGCTTATCGAATGGCTCTCATCAAAGACATCGCGCAGCTCACCGAGCAGGCGGAACTTGCATTTTTGCAGCAGCCGGAGAGGGAGACCTTTGTCTCGCTGTATACATGCGGGAAGCGGTTTACGGTGTTCAAGTGGCCCAAGACCAAGACTTCAATCTCTGACGTTGGGCCGTCTGACTCGCCGCCTGATCCAGCCACCGAGGTGAGTTCCTCGTCTCAGCGGATGAGTGTACAGCTCATGGCGGTCATACAGCTCGAGGACACCTTCAGCGCTCCATTGGGTGACACGCTACGTGAGGGCCAGGACGAAGACGAGGACTTGAGCAACTCCGAATGTGGTAACGATAGTGGCACGGTAAGTCAAAATCGCGTCACTCGGGAAGCGTTGACTCATACTATCACACAGATCAGCTGTGAGGATGAACCTAGCGAAAGGTCTTCGAGCGCTCCCGTCCAACCTGTTCAGACGCCTGCTTCAACTCGAGACCCTGTCCCAATCGCCAACGCTCGATCCTTCCCAGGGACATCCTGCTGGGAAGACGACCTTCGTGCCAAGCTGTTGCGCTGCGCGGAAGCCACGCGGCAGAGCTACTACAAGACCACGATCGAAGCGCACGGTCGCAGCCTTCCGGTCGAGTCTCGCAAGTCTCTGCGTAAGCGATACGAAAAGGCTGTGACTGCCGAGGCCCTGGTAGACATGCACCCGCAGCCCCTGTACTACAACACCAACATCCTAACAGGAAGTGGCGAGGATCTGCGTGCCAGTCATCAGTTCACTAACGCGCTTCGACTTGCTCACTCGGGTACGAACCCCAACATGTGTTACGAGCAGTCTGATTTCTTCCCGGTCTTGCACGATGAGAACGATTACCGGCCTTCGGAAAGAGAATTTGTGCGTATCTCGCTTAAGCGTTCTGCTGCTATATTGGCGCTAACGTGCGCTTTGCCTTATGTGCAGCTTGAGATCGAACAAGTCATGGCTGATATGTACGAGGCTACCATCGACCGTGAATGGGGGCAGTCTTTCGAGGATAAACTGCATTTGCATGAGACTGAAGGAGGCACTAGGTCGGGAAACAACTCGTACGAGGACACTGGCTCGTTGGAGGAGGAAGATTCGGGTAATTTCGGCGAGGCCCCCCTTCTTCCCGACGACATGCCCGCTGCCCTCCAAACTCCCGGTTCCCAGGCGGCCGTCGAGTCTCCATCTTCTCTGTCGACGAGCAAGCGCGTCCACTTTGCAAACGATGATGCGCCCTCCACTAGCACTCCGCGCA
>KV424489.1:0-106935 GCA_001632445.1 Peniophora sp. CONT | reverse complement strand
GACACCCAGGCGTCGCTCGCTAAGGCAAAGAAGCAGCAGGCGGAAGGCAGTGTGTATGGCGCTAACACCGGGAAGAAGAAGGGCTTGAAGAGGACCGCGGACGCGATGGCTGACGAACCGCACGATTCGCCTGCCAGTGAACCACCAAAGGGGTCGAAGAAGAGGAAGACTACGAGATGAAGTTGTCCATGGATCCGGAGACCGCGCACACGAGATGTTTTGGGAGCCTGAGGTAGCGAGAGGAGGGCGATTGCACAACTATGCTACGTTATGCCTCCACAGCTATGATTATGTCCTTATGTAACTAAAAAAAATCAAACGCAATTTATGTATACGAGAGTCCAATGCGGGCTGGCAAACACTTGCCAGAGCCGTATCAATTGATCCTACGAGTGATGAATCGGTAGTGCATTGCGGGGCTCGCGGGGCTCAATATGATAATATGCAAAGAAAAGCAGTAGTAATGATCTGAGACGAGAACGGGACAGTGTTAAGTTAAACATGAGCACCACTATTTCGATCTGCGGATCGGCCACCACTGCTTCGACAAGAACAAGCATTCAGAAAACCACGATTCTAGAACAGCCGATGATGGTGGTAAGAGAACAACTTCAACACGCGCTCCGCGACGTGCCCAGATCAACGCCACAGACGCGCCTCTTCCCGTCGACGTCTTGTCCGATTGCCTTAGTTATAAAAGCCAAGTATGTGCCGATGAGGTTCCAATGTCGTTGACTTCATCTTACAGTGGATAGGCGCGTAAGTTGGTGTGCCTCATAGAAGGAGGTAGGATAGAAGATGGGGTTCGTATCCACGTAGCTAAAGCAAGAGTGTAGAGGACAAATTGGTTCGTGATATGATACATCGTAGGCTGGGATGCAGTGCGAACTATTGTACAGACGTGCGGAATCCGCGGACAAGAAAACTGAAACGTGCGCGCGAGGATGTAGGCGCGTCAAGACATGATATCGTATCAAACTTTTACAAGACGTAACTGGAAGGACGCTCAGTATGCATACAACAACCCAGAAAAAGGCAGCAACATACCGGAAGAGCGGGCTCTCGTCACCCATATCACGGAACTGGTCCGCCATGTCGACAGTGATACCATTTGCGCGGCAGTACTCCTCCTTTGCCTTGTTCTTGCGCCAGTAAGTGTACATGAGCACGCAGCTTCCAAGGACGCTCAGGCCGAGCCAGCCGATCATCGTGCCGTGGCCGTGGTGGTACAGTGGTGGGTCGTAGTAGACAAAGCTGGAGCAGATACCGCCCAGGTTGCCGATACCGATGACCATGGCGATCACAACGCCGCGCTTCATGTCTCCACCGGCGTTGCCACCAGCCCATGCCAAATCAACTGCGACAGTAGGATACACACCCACGCAGGCGATGAAGGCAGCCACATAGCCCGGGCCTGGCGCCGATGTGTTGTAGGCGATGATGTAGCCAACCATGGAAAGCAAGGCGCCGCCGGCAAAGAAGGGGCCGCGCAGCTGCAATTTGTCGGAGTAGAAGCCAACGACAATGGTGACCAGACATCCCGTCGCGAATGGCGGGATTGTGAGTAGCTGGGCGGCGGCGTCCGTGAAGCCGAGTCCCTTGATGACGGAGGGCATGAAGAGTGCGACGGCATATACGGGGATCAGGATACCCATGTAGATCGCTACTTGGAGCCAGCTCTTCCAATCGGCCAGCGCTTGCCAGACGAACTTCATTGAGAAGTGTGTCGCGGCGTTGTTTGAATCTGCGCGTAGAGTCGTGACTACAAAGTCGCGTTCTTCCTCAGTGAGGAAGGTAGCAGTCTCCGGGTACTACACGAGACGATGTTAGCGACATGTAGCACAACGGCTAACCAATTCGACTCACGTCGTGCATGAAGAAGTATGACGCAAAAGCGACAGCGACCGTAAGCAAACCTTCAATGAGGAACTGTAGTGTACTCGTCAGCGAACGCGTACTTAATCAATCAATCTTGAAACTTACGATCCATTGCCATCCGTGCAGACCGGCCCTTCCTTCGAGCTTCTCGATAGCGAAGGCTAGGATCCCACCAAATGCTCCGGCGATTGTTGCAGCTGAAAAGAAGATAGCCACGCGTTTCGCCTGCATGTGCCGTGGGTACCACAAGGAGATGTAGAACGTCACGCCGGGGAAGAGACCAGCCTCAGCAAGACCGAGGAAGATGCGTGCTCTGCGCGACAGTCAGGATAGTGCGCATAACATAACGAGTGATCACTTACGCGATTAGACCTTCGTACGTGTTTACCAAACACATAAGGGTCATGACCAAGCCCCAAGCTACCATGATACTCGGTACTGTGAAGAAATGTCAATATGGGAATGATTCATATCTGAAGTAAGGGCGTACTCCATCGCGATGGCCGCGTGAGCTTGAGCAGAATATTTCTGCACGGAGATACCCGTCAGTACATATATGATTGTGGCAAGATGTATGCGCATACGAAGGCACTTCGGAGAGGGCGTATGGGATCTGAGAGAATCACGATCAGCCTTCCGCCGACCCACAATGTCGCGGAGGAGCATGACTCACGAAGAACACGGCCGCAGCAATATTATATTTGAGCCCTACGAGTCATAAGTTCAGTCGCCCTACGTTCTGAGTAGTCGTCGAGGTACGCACCAACCAGACCCAAATCCTTGGCCATCCCCGCAATCTTCGCGTTACCTGCTTGTCGTCAGCGCAGGCGCCACAACTCGCGGATCAGAAGTACGGACCAATGTTGGCACGGTCACTTGACGCACAATGAGGTCAGATACTAGACGCGCAACGGTGGAGATACGGTGCACGTACAGGAAGGACAGCAGATAGAGCAGCGAGACGAAGGGGAGGAGGTGCCAGTCGAGCTTGCGCCAGACGCGCCGCTCTTCAGCGTCGCCGACATGGCTCACCGGAAGCTCGCCGCCCTTGAAGGTCGAGCTCGGTGGTGAGACCTTCTCATTGTAGATGGGCACGCTCTTCTCGCTCATGATCGGTCGAGGAAGCAAGAGGCAAAGGGTCCAGCAAGGGGCGCCCGACAAATGAAACCAGTCCTTTTATAAGAGCGGCTCTCGGTGCGAGATCGCTTACGGGAATAAATGATGCACATCATTCACGGAGAAGTTTATGTCTTCGGCCGCGCTCAGCCGCTCTTTCGGCCCTCACCTCCGCACCGAATCGATATGTTTATCTTCGGCCGTGGCATGCTGCTGACTCCAAACAAGTCATCAAGAAATTGGGAGTGCAAGGACGACGGGGAGCACTGGAGGAGGTCTCTGCTCCGATATGCGTCTCACAACACGCCAGGAACGGATGAACCTGTGGTAGCGCGGTGCCGCTCAGCTGATCTTACAATTAGCTCAAGTCCGGGGCCCCACAGTGGGGAAGTCTCAGGGGAGGTTTGCCAAGGAAATCAACAAGGATCCATATGTACCTCCGCCTAGGTCAACATTGCTCACGTATGATCTGCAGTATTACCCACTGTAGTGCTACTACACGAGCCATGCAAAATCATGGAACCGCGCGCCTACTACGCCTGCTCGGCTATACAACATGCAGCCCCATTGCAGACGATGCCACTGACACACGACCACCGCCAGTGACCGGTTTGGTGCCACATACCGCCGTACAACATCCTATCAGGCACGAAACTCGGTCTTGTATCAGCCACCCGAGTGCCTTTTCGCAGCTAAGTACATCTAAGCGCGTTCTTATCATGACATGATGGACGTTTGAACGCTCACGCGGCGAGCACGAGAACGTCTGAGTACTGCGACATCACTGCGCGTTAGTCGGATAAGCCCAGTGGAACATCACAAGACGACTATAAGAGCTGTACAGTAAAAGATAAAACAAGATGGCAGAACGACGTGCACGAGAATAAACACAGAACCGATGCGCACTCAGAGCATAGTACTCAGAGGTAGAAGTCCTCCATAGAGCCAAACTTCCCCGCACCGCTCGACTTGCTCTTCCCCCGTCCCGTTCCTTTACCTCTTCCCCTCCCACGCTTCGAGAACGAGCCCGATCCCGAGCGTGCAGCCCCGCGAGACTTGCCACGCCCGCGCCCACGCCCACTACCGCTGCTGCTTCCTCCTCCTTCATTAGGACAGTCTACGCTGCCGTGAGCAATGTGAACAGCCAAGAAGACTTGTAAACGTACCGCGACTGTAATGCCCCGTCTGGTGACACTTGAAACACTCGGCGCTCGCAGATGCACCCGAGGCGGAAGGCATCGTCTTGTTGCGCTTGAATCCGCCACCGCCGCCACCATCGGGGTTTGGACAAGCTACAGACAGTCTCTATCAGCTAGTGCAAGAAGATCTAGCCGCAGAGTCGGCACGCACCACTAGACCAATGTCCTGGCTCCCCACACTTGAAGCACGTCCCGGTCTGCGTCCCGCCTCCACCTTGACTTCGCCCAGCGCCTGCGCCACCAGCCTGCGCATTCGGACATGCTACGTCGGACATGAGCATAGTAATCACGACGTGCAAGACGAGCAACATACCGCTTGACCAATGACCCTCCTGACCGCACTGTGCACCTCGTCAGCCTCATGCAAGCGCATAGGTGAACTATAAACTTACCTTAAAGCACCCGCCCGACTTCGCTTCTCCCCCGCCCCCTCCAGCGCCACCGACACCACCGCCACCACCAGTAGGATCGCCCGCCCACGCGCCAGCCGGCTGATCATCCCATTCAAAGAACCCGCACTGCGCGCTCTTACTACTCGGGCACGCCCAGAAATCCCGACCCTTATTCGGGCCTTCCTTCTGCGAGGTCCTGCGTACCGCCGTAAGATCGCACTCGCATCGTCTTCCACCTTGAGAGCCCGTGTCTTCGAAGCGTCGCTTTGCCGGGACCGTTGCTGCACCTGCACCTCCTGCACTAGGTCCTGCACTGTAACCACCGCCGCCACCTCCTCCTCCGGCACCATCCTCGTCAGCCCATTGGAAGAAGTTGCACTGTGGCTCAGGCCCCTCTCTCGGCCTCGCGCACTTCCAGAACCCGCGACCCTTATTTGGGCCCTCTTTCACTACCGTAAAGACTCGTGCGGGAGCGCCGCACATACAGTAGATCGGGTTCTCATCTCCTGGAGGTGGTGGAGGTAAGCGTGAGGAAGACGCTTGCGAGTTTGCGTTCTGGTTAGCGTAGGAGGCGGCGGGTGGGTTGTACGTGGAAAGTGGCTTGATGGTCGATGCGGGCTTCGGTCTTGGTGCGGCGATGGAGGGAGGTTTAGGAGCGAGTGCGGACAATGGCTTGCGTACGGGTGCACTTGGTGGCTTCGGCGGTGGAGGTGCCGGTTGCGTATCGATGTCGTCGATGGCGGCCCAGTAGTCCTCGTCATCATTGTCGTCGATGGTAATGGGTGCAGGTGCAGGTGCCGGAGCGAGAGGCGGCGGCGGAGGAGGAGGCGCAGCGCGACCTCGCGAGGCTGGTGCGGCAGCGCGTGCTCGGGCTCTGCCTCGCCCGCGTCCTCTAGCCGGTGCCCCGCCACCTCCATCCGAGTCGTCGTCTGAACCTCCTCCACCGTTTCCTCGTCCTGCACCACCGCCACCTCCCCGTCCACCGCGTCCACCACGCGCTCCGCGACCACCTCCCCGTCCGCCACGCGCAGCATTCCCAGCGGCAGCGCCTGGTGCATCAAGATAGCGCTTCACGTTCTATGTCCAAGTCAGCATGTAAAGGACGCAAGTGCGGGAGAATGAGATGAGCGCACATCCACGACTCTAGCAAAGTTTGCACGTGCGCGCACGTACATATCCTGGTACTGCTCGAGCGCTTCAGTGAGCATATCGGCCTTGGTCTTCGTGCCCTGGCAGACTTCGACCATACTGCGCTCAGTCTATGTATATCCTCATGAGCATTCATATGTACGCCGACGCATTATATTGGTCGGAACGCGTACCATGCGCCGCAACTGAGGCTTGCTCAAGCTTCGGTCAAAGTCAATTGAGTTGTACCCGTCAACAAGGCCCATCCCAAGCCGCGATGGAACAAGGTACACAGTCCCTCCCTGCCCATCACAGTCGTCAGTGACGTTTATGCGAATGGTCAAGAGAGATGGCAGATACCTCAGGCTTGCGCACGACGTACTCACGGTCGACGACCTTTGCGATATGGTCTGCTATGGTGGCGTCCGTGCCTGTACGAGATCGTCAGTTATGGCCGAGACAGGCACGGCAGTAAAGGGGAGCGTACCGATACCATTCTTGTCCATCAGCCCGACGAGGTCAGCCTCGGTGAGGTACTTCGGACTGGTCGTCTCGCCCTCCTTCAGCTCGCAAACGCTGCACATCACAATTTCCACATAAGCAGATGAACGAAGTTGGGGAGAGTAAGCAGTCGCACCTGGGCACAAACGTCTCGCCCTCCCTGAACTCTGGCACGCGACGGCCTTCCCACTTGTCGTAGGTGTAGACGTCGAGATAGTTACGCTCGAGCACAACGAGGCCGCTTGCTGTAAACTCTTCGCCTGCAGAACCCAACCATCAGCACTCGAAGTAAACGAGGGATGAAGCAAGACGGACCGCCGTACTCAACCTTCACACTCGTCTCATGCCCTACTGCATCAAGCGAGCAGCTGGCGAGGAAGCGCCTTGTTACGAAAGCGTATACGCGCGCCTGCACATTCGCCCATCAGCAAAAACGCCTCTACTCCTTCTCAGCACAGGAGTCACACACATCGTCGCCATGAAGATTGCCCGCATGCGCGGTAGGATGAATAGGCGGATGGGCATGATCATCGTGCTTCCCACGGCGCGGGTTTCCGAACTTGCCCGGTGTGTTGTTCAGCCTGTACACATCTCGTATAAGTACATAGTCCATCTCAGTCTGGGATTGACATAGGGCAGAGTACGTACTGCGCTGCAAACCCGCCCCAGGCAGGGTCGACTGTCTGCTTCTCGATCAACGGTTTGAAGTCGAAGGCGGGGTCGTACTGGTCCGTCTCGGTACGTGGGTAAGAGAGGAAACCGTCTTGGTAGAGCTTCTCCGCTATCTGTATACAAAGTGTAAGTCAGCGGACAAGTAGGAAGTAGATGAGGGGTAACGCACATCGAGAATCTTCTTCGGCGAGAGCTTCAGCAGCCTTGATCCTGCTTTCTGAAGCTCAACGGTCGTCAGTGGCAGTGGCTTCCTGTATCAACCCTCTTCAGCACCCAGACCTTATACAACGCGTGTCGATAAGCACGCACCACTTCTTCACATCCTTCTTCTTGACTTCAACAACTCGCGCGAGCGTATCATCCAGCACGCCCTCATATATTGCCACGGCAATGGGCATGTCGAATAAGTGTCCACGGCGCCAAGTGAAGACCGTCTCAATGTCTTCGTGCGTCGTGTCGTCTGTACATGAACGCTGTCAATATGAAGCACACAGCAAGAGATTTCAGAAGGAGGTACAAACCGGGTCGTATGAGTGCGAGGTGAATGTACCAGAACTTCTCGGGGACGAACGCACGAACCTGGTTGAAGCGGGCAACGACAAAGCCGAGCGTAGGAAATTGGCACGGCCCTAACAAGTGAATTGCTAAGCATGCTTCGCGTCGACATATGCATCAAAATGAACACACCGTAGCTGATGATTTGCTCGTTACACTGCGCGACCTGGCCCCAAAGCGCCTTGCTTTGCATACGCGTGAACGCGGCGCCAATGCGTAGATCGAGCCTGCGACGACAGCCGATAGAGGTCAAAAAAGGTGATTACAAATACATAAAAGTTGGAAGACACGCACAGGATGCGCGCGTCCACGGCGGCCGCCTGAGCAAGATCCAGTGCTACGGGATGTTGCATAGCATTGTGTATCTGTCTGCCCGTTCAACGTCAGTCTCTCCCACTCAACGCATCCCCTCTCATCTCACAGACTCACGCAGCAATAACAGCGCTAAATCTCGCCCGTTTGACCTCGATCCGCGCGTTCACTTTCCGGCAAATATCGGAGATCTCTTTGCCGATGGCCTCGCCTTCTCTATCACAATCGGTCCAGATGATGAGCTTCTGGGCGCCGCGAGCTTCTCGTTCAAGGTTGGTTGCTATGGCCTTCTTGTCTGTGATAAACTGAACGTCAGAGAGGTGATTCAGAGGCCGAGGGGGAGTGGGCGGGATGCATACCTTTCTCGACATAGCGCTCAATTGGCGCCTCGAACAACGCAAAGGGGTCGCAGCTGGCCCACGGTCTATGAGCCTGTCCAAAGTCCGCAGCCATCAAGTGTCCCGCTACGCATGTGAAGGTGACATGCGCTCTCAATTGAGGGTATGCGAAGTCGTAGTTCTTGACGTAGTTGATCGTCGAGTTGCGCTAGATGGTTTTGAGTATAGGGACACGAAGAGGATGTAGGTTTGACCAAGGAGTATAAGAATGCATATTATGGGTAATTGTAGGGATATTGGACCAGATGATAGTGGAACGCAAGGACGTACAGTAGTGAGCTGGCCGCCTGCCAGGATCTGAGTAAGGGCCTTCGACATGCTCGGCTTCTCGGCCACGCAGAGAATCTTCGTCATCCTTCCCGTCCTCCTCGCTCAGTTATATCCTTTGTATAAAGTTTCGATAATTCCTGCGCAGAAATAGCGAAAATGAGTGGCGACGCCCTTGGAGGATGCGTGCGGCCAAGTTGCGCGAGCGTGGCGTAGTTCAAGAAGTGGGCGCTACGGCGCCTGAAGGTTAGAGTTGACCAGACGACCAAGATGATGAGGTTCTCTTTCAAGAAATGGAAGAGGACGAGAAAGTCAAAAGTGCGAAGAGTGGATGGTGGGCGTCGGAAGCAAGTCGCGCTTCATCATGTCGCGACCGCCGTAGACGAGTCGGAAGCGTCCCGTGACCGCGTTTGATCCGAATCACTTTACGCCGGCTCCTCCGAGTTGTTGTTTTCCTCCTAGCCGCCATCGTGAAGTGCGTGCGCAAACGCAACTGAAGGGGCGCTTTATATCTGAGCGCGTTTTTTTTGCTCACACGATATGCCTTCGTTTGATATCTGCGAGTTCGTGTATACTCCCAGGCCCAGCAACATAGACGCCCAAAGGCTACATGCCGACCCGGAGAAGCAGTGCACGCAGCATGCCTCTTTCAGTCTGCCCTCCAAAACACGAACACCGCAGCGTCACTCGTAGCTCTATGAGTGCCCTTTTTGATGCTCTGACCCGCTGCTACGAATCAAACTGCGCGAATGCCTCGACCGCCAATTGAAGCATCTGCGTTACTTACTTCAGTGGGTTACTGTACTACAACCGCCAGCTACATTCAAATCTATGACCCGAGTCCCGTCGCACTCGCTACTTGAGAACGATCCTACGTCCATTGCTACCCGATACGAGTCTGGACAGGACTGAAGCTCGCATCGACGCCCGTGTTCTTCTCAGGCAGCGGGCCGCCGACATCTCTTTCTGGCCACGCCAACTTCGACACCTGGAGTGGTGTAGGCTGCGGCGTGCGGTCGCTATGATGATAGATGAATGCTACTTGATATCAAGACACCAGTAGACCTATAAAGTTGCACTCACGCACGACTGCCCTAGTAACAACGTTACAACGCGAGCATGGCTGCAAGGTATAGCGCCCTAGAGGCTCGAAGAGAGGATATAGGCGACTTTCCGAAGTCTCTTTCCCCAGCGTACGTCTACATAACTCCGACACCCTTACGCAAATGCTGAATCTCAATTGTATAGACCCTCCTTCGATAGCGGAACATTATATTCAAGCATCGATAAACATGGCGTCGGGAGTTCCAAAGGTATGTCGTTGCTGCTCTGTCGCACGTTCCTGTCCAGGCTCGTTCAACATATTTGCAGACCAAGCACCGCGACCGAGGACGAACCTCGCATATCTGATCAGCCTGCCGATGGCTTTACATCTCGCTGTCCTTGCGTTCTACATCGCCCTTTGTGTCGTCCGGGTCACGGGCGTAGAACAAAACATACAAGTGGCTTTAGCGAGTGCCTCACACACTCAAACCTTGATCAACTTGATCAGCCATGTGCGTAGTGTTACCGCATCCTCAATGTTAAATACTAATCGATGACTGGCCATAGCTCATTATGCTGGCTTTCTCCACGGCCATCATCGCTCTTATGCAACCTATCGCGACCCGTTCCCCCTTTGGCAACCTACCGCAACCTCTAACAGCTGTGTCCGACAAGATATCCTCGTGGAGCGGGCTGGGTTCCTCGCTGCTCAACCTCTACCACAATGTAGTCTTTCCTGCCACCCTGGGGAACGCGCTTTTCACCGCGCTATACTTTTCCACACTTTCCGGTCTCGGGATCAGCTCGTCTTTCCTATTCAACGTCCCCGCCGTCAACGAGACTATCACCAGAAACATGATGACTCGTGTCGGGTCGCCCTCCATAAGCGGACTCGTCCCTCCTGGATGCGATATACTCTCCAACGTCTCGACACTTACTTTTGAGTGGTACCGCTCCGGCATGGGCATCGGGATGCTTACCAGCGATAACACATCAGTCTATCCTGGTTTGAGTGCCAATCGAATCTACGATACTCTGCTCTCACCCATGGCCGCATCCTCCAATTCATCTGCTGAGGTTGGCTACACCGACTTCCACGTCAAGTGCGGCAGTGTGCCGAAGGTGTCCATCTCGGCGACGAACATCGATTCATTCGATACCACTCCGTACTACGTCCGTTACCACGATAACGCGAACTCCTCTGCTTCGAAGTTCGACGCCAACTACCATGCCCTCCTTTCAGTAAACTATACACTGGGAAACGCGCCAATGGAGCTGTCGGACGGGTTGTCCATTTCTATCACCAATGCCTCCCGCGCCGTTAGTCGATTGTGGCGACCTTCGGGTGGGTGCATCTCTTCGTGTCATGCAATGTTTCTTTCATGCTGTTTGCAGACGTCCTACTACGTGTACCGGATAGCAATCTTGTGGCAGGATTCGGCAGAAACGTGGTTCTGTATAACATCTACAACCAGACCGGGCTTGTCTCGGGAAGTCAGCCCCTTCTCGACTCGGACAACCTAATGGGTTCGCCTTGGCCCTTGAGGCTAGAGACAAAAGGCACCACGAATGGTACCAGCCTGATGGTGCAAGTTATAGGTTGCTCTTTGTCGACCAGTGCGGGACGGGCTACCATAGACGCCACAACGAATCGTCTTATCAGTACCCCTAGTTCCTTGCAAGGCGCAAGTGCTCACAGCACTTGGGCGGAGTGGAATCCCGACTTGAAGAACTCGTCTGCGTACGTCATGATTCTTTTCATACTATATAAGACGTGCATTCACGATATAGCTCTTCCCGATAGCCTCGAAGATACATGGGCATCCATGTTCCTTCCCACCATTGGCTCCCCTGGTCTCTGGGATAGCTCACCTATACCGCTCTGGCAGACCACACTGTGGTCATGCTTCTCTATGCAGGCTAAGGCGGAGTTAGTGAACGATACCTTAACAGAAACACAGACTTGGAGTGCATTGCAGTTACAAAAAATGTATGATCACTGCCATATACCGACAGTTGTTGAAGAATATCGTACGTATCTTCTGCATGCTCTCAAGAGTAACTGTTAATCGACCTTTTAGTCACAACTCGTTTATTCGGTGCCGTGACGGGGCATGACGATACCGGTGACGCAGTGAGGGATTCATCATCAGGCAATGCGACCCTGGGTGCCCTCGAGTCAGCACTCGCAGATGCCACCGCTATGGCAATGTGGTCGGCAGCAAGGGCAAACACGCTCACTGTGACTTGCCCGATCCAAGAAACCGCAAATGTCTTCGACGAGATGGACGTAGGGGAATTTGTTATGCCCCTTTCGACCGTTCTTGCACCAGTGAATGGATCAGCTTCGGTAGTCGAGCAGGTGCTCATAGGGCGCATAACCGTCAGTTGTTTGCCTTGTTCAGGCAAGCTGTTGCTGATTTCGTTAGTTCAACGATCCGTCATTGATCCTAGGAGCGATTTTTTCCGCGGTTCTAACCGTCCTTGGCGCGTACATTCTCGTCCGGGGCGACGTGGCACGCATAGAGCACGCACCCATCAAGGACGCCGGACTATTGAGTCTCATGGCATTGGACAACTCGGCCATTGCACCGCGTCTGTCAGCTTCCAGCATGGACAGCGTGAAGATGCGGCGGCGGGCAGGGGACTTCTTAGTCAGGATTGTGGATGGCCAACTAGTGCCAGTTGAGGACATAGACTAGGAGAGTGGCGCAGTGACATGAATCCTAATCTGCTGGTTTCGGCTTCATTTCGGGAGCAGTTCTGCGCTGGGAACGGGATAAGAACCGCGCATGGGGGCGTACGGGTTCGGTTGTGTCTGGACTTGGGTTCATGGCCGTTCTGCGATCTGTAATCTATCACTATACAGCCTTCTTCAGTTATCGTCGCACTTGTCATGTCCCATGAGACCTATGCTTCATTTGTCTCTCCATTTACCACTATTGATATCGTAGATCTCTCGCTAAAAGAACGCGCACTCTATATTTCCGCCTCACTCCGCTTAGTTCGAAACTAGAGCCCCGTTCTACACGCGTTGACGCTCTTTATCCCATTATTTTTATTGCACAGTTACAACGACTCACTAACCGCCTACTATCGTTAAAGAAAACATAAATCATACACGTTGCCCCTTGCGGCGAACTGGACATGGGTCCTACTTGAACTAGGAGCCAATGACTCAGGTTTTGATGTGTCGGCCTTCGAAATGCTCGGCTTCTCGGCCACGCAGGGAATCTTCGTCATGCTTCCCGTACTCACCGCTCAAGTGTACTCGTTGATATAGCGTGATAGTCGCGCGACAAGTCAAAAGAGTGGTAACGCCCTGGGTAGTTGCGTGCGACCAGGTTGCGCGAGCTCGACAAAATCGTGTAAATTGAGCGCTACGAGCCTAAACATAATAATTGATCAAATTTCAAGATCATGAGGATGATTTCACAGGAGATAAAAGAGGCGGAGGAAGTCGAGGTGCGAATGATGGATGGTGGGCGTCGGGAACAAGTCGCGCTTCGCCGTGTCGCGACCAGGTCGGGAGCGTCTCGTGACCGCGTTTGATCCGAAGCTTCTCTCCCCCCTGCGTGTTGCTGTGTTGCTTCTCTGCTTCATACCACGACCAACCATATATAACCCAACTGCGCTGATACCGGGGATCTCTCGCAGGCGCAACAGCTTATGGAACGCTCTCTCAGGCTCTCCTCATACACGCCGCAGGCGACGCCTCAAATACACTTCTGTTATCCTTTCTACACACCATCAGCTCTACATCCAGTCTATCCTTTACGCCTCCAATACATAACACGTCCCAAGCGCACTGTTATCTCTACATGTAATTCACAGGGCTTTCTGGAAATGATGCCAACAACCTGGGTTGCATGGGCTACCCTGAAGCCAGCATGCTTCGCCCCGGATAGGGATTGTGGGTTCCACGGCGTGTCGTCGGCACGTATACGAACGACAGAAACTATCTATGCCTGCGGTGAAAGGTGGCTTGAACTGCCCCGCGCTGTTCACTTCAAGCGATTCTGCATGAGGCTAGGCGTTAGGAGGCAAACGACGTGCTTCCTCGCGGTCATCACGGACAGAGATCGTGTACCGTTGCCTCGTCCATCCGCCAGAAGATTTCGCAGTGGCGTGTGGAACTGTGAAGCTACGCTTTAAATGCGAGGCGGCAGACTATGCGATATGTGGACGTAATGATATATCTCTATTGGGCTTCGTCGCTATCTTGACGCTGGTGTCCGTATATCTATAAGGCGCTGTTGTGAAAATCGGCCTTTTTTCTCAGAGACGACGTGTCGCGATTATGACAGGCAGTTACAGCGCCCTTGATCCACAGAAGAGCGGCTACGGTGGTTCTCCGACTTGGCCATCAGAAGAGTGTGTCTCACTGAGCCCTATAGTTGCAACGATACTGACACTCACTCATTCTTGTAGGCTCTCCTTTGACAGCGGAACGGCGTATCCTAGTTCTGACGGCGAGAAATACGATGTCACCAATACTGAAGGTCCGCCGCCGCTATACATCTGTCTTACGAACGACTCAAACAATGTTTACTCAGAACGGGCCCCACGATCTCTTTTGCCCTTGGAAAAGCTCGTCGGCCTGCCGATGGCGCTACATATCGGTGTTCTTGTGCTTTATGTTGCCCTCTGCTTCGTATGGATTGCGGGTCTAGAACGCAACATACAAGTGCCGTTCACGAGTGCCTCGCGCGTTCAGACCTGGCTGAACTTGATAAGCCATGTTCGCGTCTTTTTCGTACCATTCGTGCAGGCCAGTAACTCATACACGAATATAGCTCATCATGCTTGCTTTTTCCACTGCCATCGTCGCCGTCATGCAACCCATCACGACCCGTTCCCCATTTGGCAACCTCCCTCAGCATTTGACATCTATCTCCGACAAGATATCTTCGTGGAACGGGCTGGGTTCTTCACTGCTCAACCTCTACCACAACTTGAGCTTTCCGGTCACGCTGAGCAACGCTATCCTCACTACGATATACTTCTGTACGCTCTCGGGACTGGGGATCAGCTCGTCTTTCCTCTTCAATGTCCCGGCCGTCAACGAGACTATCATCAGAAACAACATGGCGACCCAGATAGGGTCACCGTCCAGGAGCGGGTTCATTCCACCAGGAATGAACTTGTCCGGAATACCCCCTACGTTCACAAACCTGACCTTCGACTGGTTTCGATCCGGCGTCGGCGTCGGCATGCTTCTCGGTAACAATGCGACATTCTACCCCGGCCTCAGCGCGAATCGGATCTACGACACCCTTTCAGTACCCGTCTCCTCATCTTCCAATCCGACCGCAGTCGTCAACTACACTGACTTTCATGTCAAATGCGGGAGCGTGCCGGGGGTTTCCATGTCTGCACAAAGCACCTCGTTTTATACCGACACAATAATCGTCCAGAACTCTTCCGGTGTCTATGGCATTGATGACCTGCGCTCGGCCGTCCTGCTCACCATAGACCACACGTCCAGCCCTTCTTCGCTGACCTTGTACGACGTGTTGTCAATTGGTAATGACGCTGGCAGTAACATGAGCATCAGTCGGCTGTGGCAGCCCGCGGGTGAGCGAACCTCGCGTTGAAGACAGTGCTTGGCCTTGACTACTTTCACAGACGTCTTGATCCGGGTTCCGAACAATAACTCCCTATCGAGCGTCGGCCGAAACCTTATCCTATACAATATCTACAACGAGACAGGACGTGTATCGGGAAGTCAGGCCATTCTCGACGCAGAGAATTCTCCAGGCTCACCTTGGTCCTTTGAAATCGCCATGTTTCCTGATACGAACTACGCCTACAATATCAGCACCAGCTTGATGGTGCAGGTCATAGGCTGTTCTCTAACCACCAGCACAGGCTCGGCTCAGATAGACGCCACGACCAATCGACTTCTCGATGTCCCGCCCTTGTCTCAGGGCGCGAGCGCTCACAGCATCTGGGGGGACTGGCAACCTGACCTGAATACTTCGAATACGTGCGTCTTTACAACCTTTTACTTTGCGTGACATTCACATGGTTTGCAGGCTCGAGGATGCGTGGGCCGCCATGTTCCTTCGCAGTCGGTCGGTCGGTCTGTGGAGTGATGAGCCGGCAGTGGAACCCAACCCTGTGAAATGGCCAAGCATCGACTTCCGGTATCAGTGGCTGCTTGGGTGGTACGGTGGATCAAACGGAACCTTCACTAGGGAACAGCTGGACGATGTGTGGGAAAAGTGCCATATACCTACGGTCATCGAAGATTACCGTGCGTACTTCATACCCAGCAAAGCAGCGACTGCTGATCATCTGGTATCGGCCCAGTGACGACTCGTCTATTCGGCGCTGTGACAGCGCATGATGAATACGGCGATACAACTCGCGACCCATCCTTTAGCAATGCGACTTTGGGCGCTCTTGAGTCTGCACTCGCAAGTGCAACTGCTATGGCGATGTGGTCTGCAGCAAGGGCGAGCACGCTCATGGTTACCTATCATTCAGTGGTTACGGAGCAAATGGCAACAAACACGTCAGCAATGGTGCAGGACCTCCTGACCATTGTCGCGCCCGTTACTGGATCAACCTCCGTCATCGAGCACACCCCAGTAGGACAAATAATCGTCAGTCTGCCTCCATCGCCAATCTGATCCTACTGACGCGCATACTATAGCTTAACGTCCCTTCCTTACTCGTGGGAACAATGCTGTCGGCAATTTTGCTCGCATTATGCATGTACATTCTCGCTCAAGGAGATGCGAGCCGCCTTGAAAACACACCCATCAGCGACGCTGGTCTATTAAGCATCATGTCACTGGACAACTCAGTCATCGCGGCGCGTCTGTCTGCCTCTAGCATGGATAACGTGAAAGCGCGCCGGCGAGCGGGGGCATTTCTGGTCGAGATCGTGGACGGTCGCCTGGTGCCGGTCGAGGAGGCAGATTAGTGGGACAATGGCGACACGCCGAGTCTGCATGACGGGTTGGCCACGTCGAGATATGCCCGGATGAGCTCTCACCCACCCGTGCCCAGATTTGTACCCTGATATGGCCGTGTCTTGTGCGCTTGAATATGTCTCCCTTTTCTCAATTGCTTCGTTCAAAGTTCCCGTGTCGTTCTGAAGCATACTTGTCCTCATCATGTCTGCCAAGTATCTTCTGCCTGGCCTCTCCTCCTGCTATGTCGTGACGCTCTGGAACCCTCCCTTATGGATATGTACGACGCGCCATGCCCTTTACCGCACACGTACGATGGACAGACTTTGTTTGCTTTGTTGCCTACTTAGCTGCTCGTACGGACTTACAATGCTTGTACCCTTGGCTTGTTCACTCGGCGGAATCGCATACACGTTGCCGTTACATTTCCACATCGTTTGTGCAAGGTGAGGATGCATTAACAGCCAGAGGAGTCGGAAGAGTACAGCAGAGCACGGCGCGGCTTCTCCAGGACTACTATATCGATATCATCTTGAGAGTGGTCTACTGTTCCAGAATCTATCTCCTTGTTCAAAGCCGAGAACACACTATCCATCCCGATCGGTGGTCCAAAGCTGACCTGGAGCCATTCGGGGTCACCTTGCAATAACGCCTCGTGTTCCCCGGAGGGTCGGTAACTCGAAGATACATCGCTGTCCTGATGTACGTGCATGCTGGGGCGTTCGGCAAACTGCATTCCAAATGATACAGGAAGAACCGAGTTGATGCTTCTTTCGAGTACCGAGTGTCGCATGGATACCAGCACGACGACGAGGGTGGGATACATGGCCTATACGGCTTGATTGAGCGCAAGAAGCTCAATTAAACGAATGGATAACGCACGATGATAGGGCTCATGTAATATGCGGACGTATACCATATCGCAGAGTCCAGTCGACCATACCAACTGATGTAGCCGTACCAACCCTGCAATAACGATGATAGCGTTATGTCGTTAGCCAGCAATACGCGGTTTTGTCAGGTTATCACTGACCAGTAAAGCCAGATAGATGACGCCTGACTCAAGGATGACCACCAGCATTACGAGAGAGTTTCGCGTCGGTGAGCGATTTATAAACTCCCGAACATCTCTCCAATGAGCCCTGCCCGGTTCTGTTATTATGATAGCACATCGGAAGGGTAAAGTGTTTCGCACCAGGTCTTATACGCAATTGACACTGTGGCCGCGCCTTGAGCTAGGTCGGTCACCAGGTACGCCAGTAGAAACCACAAGGCCTTGGTCCTGTCCAAGAACGGGTAAAGAATAGAGCTTTGCGGGAGTGGCAGATAGTCTACGGCCAGCGCAGCGCAGAAGAAAGTTGATGCTACTGTGAGCGACGAGTCAGTAATCCCGATGATATCCGGTGCTCAACGCGACACTCACTAGTTTCGATGATGAGTATGCTGCCGAAGACAGCGTAGAGCCATCTCGGTCGTCCATAGATAGCATATGCGCGCCAAAGAGAGACGATATCACCCAGCATGATCTATAAGTTGCCATGAGCCCTGGAGCAGCGTGGTAGGTTGACCACTCTCACCATCATTACTTGCAAAACCTCTTGCACATACAGTGGCGCTGATGATGGTCGATAGATCCAACGCGAGTCTACCCCTTGCAGTGTTGCCTGGGAATTCGGAAGGAATGTATACACTTCCGCCCATAGCAGGTATACACCGAGAGCCCAGTAGGCAGAAAAAAGAATGAACATTGCGAGCGCAACCAAGGGCGGGAATGTCAACAGCGCGGCTGCCTTATGCTTTTGCCTGCCCAAAATCAGTCTTTTAGCAAGGGATTGATTCATGGCGAGGTGTACCAAAGGAAGTACAGGGTAAGGACTGTGAATAGTGCTGACGCGATAGAATCAGCATGATGCAGACCATCGGCAGAGCGATAGGACTGACCGAAAAGGAATGTTTGTAGGAGAAGCGGCAATGCGCGTTCTTCAATGATCACCTGGACTTGGACCTGAAAGGCCTGCGCGACATCCGCTGATACGGCGGTCGACATGGTCGCTCGGGGAGAGAGGCAGCGACGTGTGCTTAGAGTAGTCACCACCTGTCTTAAGAGATGGCCAGATACCATCAGTCCTCACGGAGCACAGCACAATGTAAAAGCGGAACGAGGTTGTTCAGAAACGGTCAGATGGCGCACATCCGCACATGTCAGTTCAAGCCATGTGGGGAGGTTTGTATCCTTCATGATCAGTGGATCTGATTCATACGCCGGCAGAAGTTACCGCGTATAGGCCAGACTGGTACGTCGTGTGACTGACCGTGTGGAAGCAGCAACTGACAGAAACCATTCGGTGCGGTGTCCTTTCGGTGACTTGGACGATTTGGCGGGTAGCGAACTAAAGGACGAATGTCACAGTTCGTTGGCGAGTGCGTCTGGTGGACGGGCGTCTTTCAATCGGGTCGTGTCTATGCAACAATGGGGTCTTTATTGAAGCCGGAGACGACGTGCACGACCAATATTTTACACGATCGCACAGCCCACATCGCACATACGTCGAATCGCTCATGATGATCATGAAGAGGCCTGTCAAAGAGTTCGAGGCGATCTTTCTGGAGAGAAGATTGTATAGCTGAGTAGCCTGCCAAGGCTCCTATAAGGGGTACGTCAGCATTGTGAACCTGTTCTAAACCAAGACACGCACGTCGCTGAACCGCGCGCGAGTATTCCTCGGACTACACCAGCACACCGCGCTCAACTTGGAAACGACGGTTATTTCCACGGAGATACGCTCGACATCGACAATATTTGCCTCCTATATGAAGCGCGAAAAAGCGGCGGGAAGAGCGTAGCGGGTCGCACTGAGACGAGCGGGAAAGTGCTCCATGTCAGTTGAGGCCCAGTACGCGCTGGCGTAGGGCGATAACAATCTGTACGGCTTTGCATCGGTATGACAATGCCAGCGTTGACGTCGAGCGCGCGCTCGTTGCCGTGTCCTCAGTCGTACCTAGTGCTGCCGCGATACGTGTATGATGCAAACCGATGCGCCGCCTGCGGCGTATCGGTGTGGCATCGATATGCACCGATGTGGCTGACAGAGAAGGTGACGCGCTCACGTGTGATGCACTTGTCGCGTCAACCTCTGGTTGCTCACGAGCGGCATGGCCGCATATGCTATGAGTATCGTAGATGCAAGCACGCAGACATGATATGAAACCTGTATAAAACTTGTAACTTGGGACCATTGGAGATTGGCATGAGCGAGCAGTACGTGCGACTCGGATGGGACTATGATTACAGTAGTACAATTGAATCAATGGAATACATCGGCTCCCTCTTCAACATCCTCCCAGCCCAAGCTGTCATCCTCATCAGTCACATGCTGGACTGCATTCGAAGAGTCAGCAATGGTAAGGGTCTCCACGATGAGCTTGCTGAGGGCATCAACGCGATCGTGGTTCTGAAGAACCCTGACACGCATCTCCTCTAACTCGCCGTCGTCGTATCTATCGAGATCTGCTGCAGACGAGATCCAACCATCTGCGAAGGAGACGCGCTCCGAGCGGTACTTGAACTTGAGCACTTGTAGAAACTCCATCATGTATGGCGAGAGGGAGTTTCGTCGCAATGTGTCGGTCTCCTTCCCCGACGAAAAGACGCGCTCGCTCGGAACAGAGGAGGCCTGTGCCGGAAGGACGTCCTGCGCAAGGCGATAGAAAAGCGGGTTCTCCGACTTCTTGTCCTGCGATGGGATAAGTGGGAATAGCATAGCAGCAGGCTATGAGACGTACACTCCAAAACGAGCATAGATCTAGCTCGTCTTCGCGCTTTCCCTCGCTCTCGCCATCACTCCCATCCTCGTCTCCTTCAGTAGGCAGAGCTACACCATACAAGCCCTCGGCCTCGTACTTCGCTATTGCAGCATCGACGACGGCGAGATTCCGCTGCAGACGCTGTTCGGAAGTGATTGGCGGGGTAGTCGTGGATGCTGCGATGGCCGCTGCTGCCGGTGAACCATTGTTCGGCCCGCTTTGCTCTCGCACGAACGCGCGGAACCCTCCCATGCCCGCAGTCAGTCTCGACGCAGATGAGGATGCACGTGCTGGTACGGTAGATGCCGAAGTTGCTTGACGAGCGGCGCGACGAGTAGCCTCTTCGTCCTGACGTTCTTGTTGATACTCGAGCAGCTAGAAGTCCCGTGTCAGTGATTGTGCGCGTGTTAGGAAGTGCTGATCATACCGCATCACGAAGAGTCGTACGAGCAGCCTGGTAGTCCTCGGCAGACCAGTTATTGCGCATCCACTCCAACTTATACATAGGATTAAGAGCTGCGCAACCAATCAGAGCAACAACAAGATGATGGCGAGGAGATCTCACCCATAGCAAGGACGTAGACGGGATTTCGTCGTGCCTTGTGTAAGTACGTCTCGAGCTTCTCGATAGAGACATTGACAGCCTTTTGCAGGCGTATGAGGCGACCACTGGTGCTTGCTGATCGCAGAGCGGATAGAAGCTCCTCGTAAGCAGGTAAGACAACCGAAAGAGTCGGTGTCTTCTCTCCGGAGACCAACTCCTGTACCTTGTGAGGGTACAAGAGAAAATGACGGATGTCGTCAAGTACCATAAGCTCTTCGTGGTGAAGCTTAAGGTGTTCGTACTTGTCACTTTCCTTGTCACCGTCGATGAGCGCTACGAGGGCCTACTAAATGTCAGCCACGTGAATCATCAAGCAATCAACATAAGCACGTACCGGATGAAGCACTAATACTCGGTCAATCATGACGAGCGTAGACGACCAGCGGACACGCATGTCCTTCAGTGTCCGAAATACCGTGAGCGCAGGCTGGAAGACCTTCCGGTCATTCATGTCCGCGACGATCTCACGCAGTTCATCGCGCCGAGGACCAGACGCACGCGCGTAAGCCGCAAGCTCACGAGCTGCTGTAATGACGTCGCTTTCGAGAATCTCTTCGTATAGAGTGTCGTCGATAGCGGCCGACGTAGTGGGCTGTGTGCTGGGTACGGCGAGTGGCTGAGCGGATTCGACCGATGGGGAAGGAGATGGCGGGTGTGTCGCCGGCGGTACTGGTTCGTTGGTAGGTCTTGGCCAGACGATATCGCTGCGATCAGCCGTAGGAAGCAACCCAGTTGGCTGGGCAAATGCGGCATGACCAGAATCGTCGCCTATGCGAAGCGCGTCCACACGCCGTTGAGTATCCGCCTCGACCTGTTCGTTTTGATTTGCCGGTTCCGGAACGACCGTAAGCTCGACTAATCCAGCTTGTACAGCAATGTTCACGACGTGAGGGAAGCAGCTGCGATATGATTAGCCCCTTGATGTGCGCACGATAAGGGAAAACGTACTGAATACGGTTGCTTTCGTGATGAAATGTCCTTATGCCTTCAAGACGCAGGAGCTTCTCGAGCTCACCCATCATCTTCGCACAAGTTGACGCGTTATCGAGCGTAATCCAGCCGATCTAAGAGTCACGAATGAGCAAAGTTCTTAAGTGCAATCATACAATCAAACGTACCCGTTCGCAAAGCCGAAACTGCTTGAGAATGGTCAGGAACTCCTGCGCAAGGCGTGCTCCTGTATGACTACCCCCAACATGTCGGAAAGCCAGTAGACGAGTGCGCAGTACCAGTCGTTTGTTGATTTCGATAGTGTAATGAGCTGTTACGGCCATATACCCTTCAAGGTTCTGCCGAGACCACATATCACTCGTGAACGACACGCGACCCTTAGCATCCTACAAGCGAGATCAGTCTATGTCTGTACCCGATAAACCAAGTAGATCACCTTGAGCTCCTGCTCCAGCGCCTGCATCTCTTTGATGAATGCCTGCATGACGAGGTCGGCGATCTTGGTACGTCGAGGAAGTTGTCCATCGGCGAGTCGGCCCTGACCAAGATACAGCAGCAGAGTGCGCAGCTCGGGACAGTCAAGAGCGTCGAGAGACTGAAAGGTCCTGTTAACCAAGATCGTAATACACAGCAGACACAACATACCTGGTCATCGGCGGCAAACCAGCGTACAAGGAGCTCGTTGAAGACAGCGAGATCAAACAGTATGCGGTGCTGGCGGAGAAGCGGGTTGTCGACGTCGTCCGGTGCAGAAGCAGCCTTACGAACATGTTCATCCCAGCCCTTGAGCTTCTGTGCGATGACCTCACGCCTCCATTCAGCGCCATGATGGTCACGCATGTGGATACGGTAAGCAGTCGTCTGTGGCAACCGGTTATCCCAGCATTTATGTTTACCATGCGCTCTAAAAAGCATCAGTATATAACCCTCATCTTGGTGCGAGAATCAACGTACGAGCACAATCTACATGAGACGAAGGGCGCATCTTCATGCGAATATCGAGTCTTTCGGCGCTCCAGCGTGGCATCGACTACCCGATCGTCCTTCGTCCGTGCGGGCTGTAGAAACCAGAAGACATCGGAAGCACCCTTAGTAGCCGATGCCGTCGGGGTTCCCGATGCGTGTTTCAGAGCGGACACGAAGCGCGGGGCAGAGCTGGCAGCTGGATGTGATGCAGCAGCCGAATGACCAGCCCCAAGTGCCGGGCCCTGTACACGTCGCAAGCTCGCCATTGGAACTGCGCGCGAGCTAGTCGTCGAGCTGCCTGATGGACGAGCGGCTGCCTCCTTACGCCTACGCTTTGGAGGCGCTTTCCGAGGGCTAAGGCCGCTCGCAGGTCGTTGGTTAGAACTCTGGGGATGCGGAGTTTGGGGTCGAGGTGGAGGCGGGGGAGCATCGCGACGTAATGGTATATGCGAGTACTGAGCAATTGGTTCGGGTGTTGCAAAGGTGAAGGCATAAGGGTTCGAGGCATTGGGAGGTAAAGCAGAGTTTGGATAAAGTTGAAAAGAGGATTCGCCTGGGAAGCGAGCATCGGGCGGTGGGAATGACTGAGGGTAAGCCTGCTGGGAAGACTGGGAGTACATTTCGGGGGCATAGTGATCATTGTAGCGGAAAGGTTGTGGGGTCATTGAAGCTGGAGCACTCGTGTGCTCGCAGAGAGCGGGATGACAAGGGTAAGAACCTCCATTACGACGACAGTAGCTCATGTTGAAAGAAGGGCGTGGATGGTAAATTGCGATAATTATTCAGGGTACCCAACTGCAAAGCTAATATACATGTACTCTGGTGAAAAGATGAGTATTCGGGTATTAAGTGGGTAGCCTCGCAGGTAGAAACTCACTTACTTGATACAACACCGAGCCTTGCCTGTGCCAACGTGTGCGGATCCCTACGGGCTCCGAAATCCTCTCCCTACATCACGAGCGAGTATGCAGCATCAAGTCGCTGACAGCCATCGACGTACAGGTGGTGGTGGTAGTCGAAAGGCAAGGACGCCCGCAGCTCGTCCGCGACCCGCACTAATTAGCCGAGCGCACGCGACGCGTCGTGCGACGGGCCCACTTGAACTTGCCACTTGCTTTGCTCTGACGACCATAACCACTTGGCCTGTAGTGCCCTAAAGCGAGATGACATTGCTTCTTGAGCTAGTTGAATCAATTGAAACTATATAATGGACCTTGTCCGAGACCAATTCCTATCAAGCCACGGCTGCATATCTGATGGCAGCTCAACTCGCAGCCGTTCGTACACGTCTCTCCAACCCGTGAGCTGCTTTATCACTACGAGCCGGCAGTACGTCTGCCTGTGGTGCTCGATGAGGTGGCGTCGGATGACTTCTGCAATCCATGCTCGCGTATTTGGCCAGTTCTTAATGTATCTAGCACGATGTTAGCAATGTGCATATAGCCTGCTTTCGCCAAGAGCTCTCACCTGTCGGCTCGTCGTGGCCTCGTTTTTATTCTACATAGTTTGCAGCCCACATAGGGTGAATCGGAAGGGTCGGGGCGAGTAGTTGATGCACCTATGTAGATGTTCTTGTCATTCGTTGGATCGTGACGATGGATGTCGAGTGGCTGCATAAGAAACCAGACATCTGTGTCTCTCGCCGGTAACGATGGACTACGAGCTATGGGGAGATACTGGTAAGTATAGAACCTGTCCCATTGAAGTTCTGTAGCATGAAAGCACTCACGCAATACGGTTTGCATCGTGGTTGTAGATAGACTATCAAGAACAAACATGACACATATATACTACTCAGCTACAAGTCGGAGATGGCTCTCGCAGCTCTCGCAGTTCTCGCAGGTCACGTAATGAGTAGATGCGGTCACTTCAAAGTTGATTCTGGTAGTACCTGCAAGTCGACTGGGTTACCCACACACTACGCCGAAGAGGCTGATTCCCGAAACCGATTTCTCTGCCGTACATTCTTGATTTTACAAGCAGTCGACGGAAATACGGGTGTCTGTCTGTGGAGATGCTAGAAGTCCGATATCAAGATGCGTACTATTGAAGACAAGTAAGGATGTAGCAAAAGCTGCGTGGCTCAACGAGCGCAACTCCGAACCTGATGGTTACAGCTATTTGCATTGATACGTGAAAGTCGCGTCGAAAGTTTGCGCTGCTCGGCCTTGCTTCGGCGTCACAAGACGGTCACGATCCCACGTCGCCCGCTATCCTCATCCGTCTCTCTGTGGTCTCTGAGACCGGGCATACCTTCAAAAATATGAAGAACCTAGGGAGATGCTCGACTGAGCTCACGAAGAATTGGGGGAGCTAAGTACGTGGAAGCTTTTCGCGTGGAAGCTGGTACAAGCAGTCGCCATAATATGCACGCGATTCAGACACACGAAGAAGTTGGCGTTGCTTGGCGCCAGAATGCGGCGGTGAGATGCATTGGCCTGTACTGTGCTGTTACTGGACCGTGCGTAGGGTCGTCGAGCGGACGTAGACCGTTAAGCGGATGTTGCGTCGTCAAGCGGCAGCGAAGGCACGGGAACTCTCGAGTTGCTCTCAAGCAAGGTATTCACACCGGTTTCTTTGCTAACGTTGGCCTTGAAGTCCTCAGAGTGAACTTAAGACCCATTTAAAGGCCTGTAGTCGAGGCATACGGAGGCATCGGGGCCATCGTGAGCAACATGGTGGTTCGGAACAGCAGAGCTGCCACGTAGCAGCGTTACTGATCGTCACGGCCAAATATGGCCAAGCAGTGCAAACTTTTCGCGGGTTTCACGTATCAATGCAAACAGCTGTAAGAGCAACACCGACCGTGACGAAGCGCCCGCGAACGCGCGCGCGCGCGCGACCAGCCATGAACGTGCCGCGCTCCGGCCCGAATTGAGCGCCTTACATCGGTGCATATCGATGCACACCGATGTACCCAAAGCGGAACGATATTTGACGGCACCGATGCTGCGTCCGATGTATATCACACCGGCGGCAGCACTAGGACTCGTACCATCAACTGGCGCTGCTGCATACTTGCCGATGATGTTCTCGATTGGGCGTCCCGCTTGTCATTCGTGCACAGCGCCATGTCGCCTCTCCCACCATATCTCACCATCAGATACAGGACTTGCATATACCGGACAGCTCATTTCAGTGGTTGTGAGTATTGACCGCAATTGTATTGACGGGAACCCGCTCTGCCACCCAAGTTGCGTTGAGCCGTGAGCGGGCGCCGTTTGGGCGCCGTTGGGCGCTGCTGGCGATGACGGATTGAATCGCGAGTGCTTCAGGGTTCAAGAAGTAACGCTTATTCAAAGGAGACACCGAGGTAGGAGCTGAAGCGCGCTGAAGGAAAGCCGGGTGGTGAAAGCAGCATGCAAGTCAAATCCAAGTTGCTTTTGACCACCACCACGGCGCGCCGGCCTCCGAGTTGGACACTACCGCGGGTCTCTTCCAAGAGCCGTGCTCCACTGGCACACACCTATGGCGATGCAGATGGCCGATTGAGTAACATATCAGCGTGCGATCCTACAGGCTGCGTGTTGTGCTCGACGACGGCAACGACTATGCACGCTAGCTCATCGCGTCAGTACGACGGAAATGTGTCCTCTGCTTTTAGCAGCTCTGAAACCGGTTAATCCATAACATTCACGTTGCACCGTGGCGTCTTACGAATCTGTTTACCTCTCTCTCCATCACATCTGCCATGCCCATTAGAGTTATACATACTGTATCATAATCGCGGCTACGTACTATCATTCGCACCAGTCGCGCCCGCGCGCAGTTAATCAATAAGACTGACATGAGCTTCCCGGCGAGCTATCATCGATCATTATTATTGTTTCATTCGTACTCAGAAGGGAGAGTTAGTCTGGCATCATCTCGGCCCGTCTTCGCGAGTTACCCGCATCTCTTTCCAGTCAATGACCGGCTACAACGTATGCAGCGGACAGTTGTTATATGACAGATGGTCGTTCTTGTCGCTGTCTTGATGATCAGGACAACCTTGCATCTATAAAGCTGCGTACGTGCACAACTATCTTCACAGTAACGACGCGCCACGGGAATGGCAGGAAGGTACAGCGCTGTGGTGTCCCAAGGAGGCGACATAGGTGGGTTCCCGTCCTGGCCATCTGCAACGTACATTCTATTAAACCCGATACCTCTTTCGCCAACCTGACGCGCAATCGCACAGGCCCTCCATTGAAAGCAGGACGTCATGTCCGGACAGCGAGAAATGCGAGGATGGTCCCAAAGGTCTGCCGTCGCTCGTCTTGCACTCGTTCCCGTAGGCTTAGTGAAGATCCCCCGTAGAGCGAGCATCACGACCGCCGCTAGGTCTCGCATACCGTCTAGCCAGTCTACCGATGGTGCTGCATCTCTCTGTGCTGGCTCTCTACGTGGCTCTTTGCGTCGTCCGGATCATAGGCGCGGAACAGAAAATACAAGTGGCGTTGACAAGTGCATCACTCGTCCAGACATGGCTCAACTTGATTAGCCATGTACGTATTCATCCACCCCCCTTGCACTGACCGATAGCTGATACCTGCTCACAGCTCGTCATGCTTGCCTTCTCCACGGCCATCATAGCCATTATGCAACCTATCGCCACCTGCTCCCCCTTTGGCAACCTTCCGCAAACTCTGACGTCCTTATCAGACAAGATCTTATCGTGGAACGGACTGGGTTCATCGCTGCTCAATCTTTATCACAACCTAAGTTTCCCGGCCACGCTGAGCAATGCTATCATTGCTACACTATACTTCTCTACGCTCTCGGGGCTCGGCATCAGCTCCTCCTTCCTTTTCAATGTTCCGACTGTCAACGAGAGCCTCTTCACCACCATGGCGACTCAGATCGGATCGCCGTCGGTCGCAGGGTTTATTTTACCTAATAAGGACGGATCCGCCACACAGTTACCTTCTAACTTTACGGACCTCAAATTCGACTGGTTTCGTTCCGGAATGAGCGTTGGTATGCTCAACCGTGGTAACACGTCTGTGTACCCCGGTATAAGCGCAAATCGGATTTACGACACGCTCTTGTCGCCCATATCCGCCTCCTCCAACTCCTCCGCGGTGATTGGATATACCGACTTCAACGTCAAATGTGGCAGCGTGCCGCACGTATCTGTCGGGAGCTCTGGCGATCCAAACGCAACGTGGGTAAATTTCAGCACATCTGGCGCTATCGGGTCGAGCTACCGCAGCATCCTCGCTATCAACTTTACTCTTGGCTCCACTCCAATGACTCTGAAAGACAGTCTATCCATATATACCGATGACCCATCCGCCGTAAGGAGCCTATGGGAGCCTGCAGGTGCGTATGACCTTTCACGCGTGACGCAAACCATAACTTTATTCATAGACATCTTGCTCCGCGTGCCGAGCAGTGACATTGTACGGCACTCCGGTCGAAACCTTATTCTATATAATATCTACAACAACGACTCTGGACTTGTCGACGGAAGTCAACCCATTCTCGACTTTGAGGGTTCGAAAGGCCCGACTTGGTCTCCCTTCCAAGTCGGTTCGCCGTCTGCAAGCAAACTCGCTGTGCAGGTCATCGGCTGCACTCTGTCAACCAGCACAGGACTGGCCATCATAGACGCTGTGGCGAATCAGCTTAGCAATGGACCAAGCTTGCTCCAAGGTGCAAGCGCTAACAGCACCTGGGCAGACTGGGCGCCTGATTTGAGAACCTCGAATGCGTGCGTCATCCCCTTTTCCGATTGTGTGTAATGTTGTTCTCACAGTGCAGCACATTTGCAGACTTGAAGATACATGGGCCACAATGTTTCTTCCTAATTCTGGCTCAGCCGGTCTCTGGGGCGATCAGCCCATATTGGATCCCGAGTCGGTACAGGGTTTGTGGTCCTGTCTTGATTACGCCGGGGATGACTTCGGGCGCATGGGCCTTAATGCGAGCCAGTTGCAGAGCATGTATACCACTTGCCACATACCAACGGTGGTTGAAGAGTATCGTTCGTATTGTGTCTGTCATCTTCTGGGTTGCGCTCATAATTCTATGTTTTAGTCACAACGCGGGTATTTGGTCCTAAAACAATCTTAAACAGCGCAACCGGTCAATCAGTGCGAGACCCATCGATAGCGAATGCAACTCTCGGGACTCTCGAGTCGGCCCTCGCGGCCGCCACGGCTATGACAATGTGGTCTGCGGCGAGAGCGGACACTCTCACGGTGACGAACTACCACGACATTGGCCGCCTTGGTGCCACTGACGCAAACATTATCTCGAATGTTCTCGCACCAGTCAATGGGTCAACGGTAGTTACCGAGCAATTTCTCGTGGGACGCGTGTCGGTCAGTTTTTCGGCAATCTGCAAGAGTCCATAGCCGCTTTAACTGACCCTCGTTATTCTATTTTAATACCCCGTCTCTTATGATCGGAACGGGGTTAGCTGCGGTGCTGACGGCGTTAGGAGCATATATTCTCACCCGAGGGGACGCGGCGCGTCTAGGAGATACGCCCATCCGCGACGCCGGATTGTTAGGCCTCATGACGCTAGACAACTCTGCCATTGCGGAGCGCTTATCCCTTTCCACCATGCACACTGCGCAAGTGCGGCGGCGAGCAGGAGCCTTTCTGGTCGAGATCGTAGACGGTCAGCTGGTGCCAGTTGAGGAGGCGGATCAGAAGTGTGGGGACGCGAGTTCTTGGTCAAGATCCTGATAGGCGCGGAGGAGCTTCTACTTGCCTCTGGCCTCGCTGCTGGTCCTGTGTTGGTCATTTCATCGGGCACTTTGTTCTGTTTACGTGAGATCTGTAATAACGTGTCTGTATTTTTAGAGTCTATTTCTGTTCCTACGATGTCTGCCATGATGCATCTTCCTTGCTTTTACTGCCACAATCGTTCTGCTTCATCGTCCTGCCCTAGCGATGTGCTTGATACCCCAACTTCCTCAGGTCATTTTGCGAGTGCGAATGCCAGGTTATGTGAGGAACAAGGCATGAATGAAGTGGTCGACGTCGGCTACCGGCCGACGGCCCGACGCGACTCAACGCGTAGTGTCACGGCGCGTCGTCACGCGAGGTTCGGCCACGGACCGCCGGTTGCAGCAAGTTGCAACTCATGCTCAGCACCACCTCGCGCTCGAGTTACTGAGTCGCTCATCATCTTTGACCATGAATATGTACTCAGTGTATGGCTAGGAAAGCCATGCAGATGATACGTGTAGTGGAGGAGTCATGTAGTACCGTGACAATTGGAAAAAATCGGATATCCGCGCGGCATGTATGGTATCTTGGAAGGGAAAACAACCAATACCGCTTCAGCGTATCAGGCGTACATAGCATCACGTGAGGTAGCATAACAGTTATAATCCCGTCAAGGTGAGACGTAGTACGCGTAGGCATCCTAGGTGGACGCGGGTGCTTGCGCAGATGGCGCTGCTACTGCTTGGGGCGGAACAGTACGTGTGAACAAAGTGGTCAGTCTGTCTCTCGATGATTCTGCGACCGACACTATGCGGTCCCGCACTATCGCCGCTCCTTTACACGCGAGATCCCAGAGAATCTCTCCTCCTTTGACAATGTACTGCAAGCAGATCAAGACAGCGAAGACAACCGTGACGGTGACCACGATGCTCGGCCAGGCTCGGTAGGCCACAGCCAAAAGGAAGAGTGACATGGACACACTCGCGAGCAGCGACGAAACAAAAGGTAAGCGGGATGTCAAGGCGAAGTATATATAATCCTCGCGAAGACCAAGCGCAAGTTTCTGCGAGAGCAGTAAGCACAGGTTATTCGGGGTAATCTGCAAAACACACTCTGAAGGTCTGCGCATCGATGCGTAGACACCGATACAGCAAAATAAAGCACATGAGTAGTCCTATGGCGGATGTCGTGGCCGATAGACCTAGACAGCGCAGCGCTACCTTGTCGGGCTCGAATATTGTGCCAGGAGATGACACGAAGACCGTCGTCGCAACTCTATCAATACATGTCAGTCAGTAAGTGCTTCTGAAGAAAATGGGTCAGGAAGTGACCGACCCTCCTATAGCCGAAAGCTGCGGAGACGTTCAGTCTCCGTTCTCGGCTATGTTGTTTAAAGGTAAGTACGTACTATGGTCGCAATGAACTTCCACTCCTCCACAAGACTCGTCTTGATAACGTCGAAGTCATCATCAGTCTGCGCTTCGCGCAGTGCTCGATAACAAGTTGAAGAGTCACAAAACGAGGATGCGATAGTAATCGAGGCGGTAAAGCCCGCACTTAGATGGGTAGTGGGAAGTAAGTTGGCGGAAAGACGCCTGATTGTCGCAATGAGAACCCCTTTAAAGCGAATGACAAGTTCAGTGTCCGTCGTGGCTCCATCACACTCGTCCTTCTTTACTCCCTCCATTTCATTCCCCGTTTGCTCTTCCGTAGAAGCCTCGAAGGACCCATCGTCTGTCAGGTAGCCCTTCATTCTACGACGACGGCGTAATCCTGATGCTGTGGGCTGCAGTTGCACAGTATGCTCTTCATGCAACTTCGCGCGACGGTTCTGCAAGCGCCGCAAGAGTTGTACGGTCCGCTCTTCGACAAATCGACTGTCGGAAGCATGATCCCCGTATAGAGCATTCACCAGTATCTCCTCAACTTGATTTATAATACGCAGGTTGATGGTATGGTTACGGCGTGAATGGGTATTGGAGACTGAGATCCTAAAGCCAGCTTCATCGGCTGAGATAATATGGCTGGAGAGTCGGACACGACCTTGGCGCAGAGGATGAAGGGATGCCCCGACCGTAACAACTAAAGCAAGACCATGACATCCTGATAGTCTAGAAAGAAAGGCCTCTAAGCCGCGTTTTTCATCTCGTTGTGTTATGTTCAGACCATCCAAGAATAACAAAGCCCCTTGTAAGGTCTGTAAGTGAGACAGTAGTGCCATGATGTCCTCGAGTGGCGGATGAAGTTTGTCGAGCTCGTCTATGGGATCCCTAGGGTGAATGGACGAGGCAATCTTTGTAATGAGAGCTGCGGCGGTGTCGACGCCTTTACAAGACACAAGAACTCGCCGTTCGTCGCCATAGCACTGCTTGAGGTCGTGATGGTCGAATATCTCAGACGCATAGTCCCCTGAGCCAAATAAGATCACGTAGGTAGGCGACTTGAGCCAGCCGACAGCGCGGTGATATGTGAGAAAACTGCCGAAGTCGTAAACGACAATGGGGACGCGACCGACAGGATGCATTCTATCTGTAGAGGTGGAAGCCCGACAGGCAATTGCATCGGCTACCGACAAGGAAATATCCTAGTAAGGCGTTGATTCGCGTCTGTTTAACTAGTCATAATGGGAACGTTGCAAAGACTCACCATGACGCGAAAGAACTTGAGAATACCCTCATCAACGAGTGGGTCTGGTGGGACGGCATATCCCATGAGGCTTGGCTTGGATCCCAACGTATGGTCCTCGTTCGCAATCTTCATGATGTCTTTAACTGCGTCTATGCACCTGTAACACGTCATTAAACATATTGAACCAAGAAACACCATATGGGTGCATACTGATATAGCTCCAACAAGGATTCAGTACGAGTCCGGGGCACGACGTCGTCCCTCGATCGATTTTCGTCCAGATATGTCCCAATGAAAGCCTGGATACGCCGAGCAATGTGAGTAGCATCTTTCAGGTCCCAGACGCGAGCTGCCTTTAGCATGGCAGGCACGACATCGAGGTTCTCCTATTGGGGATGTGAGTAGTCATCCTAGGGAAGGATAGCGCTACGCACGTCCTCAAGCCACAGAAACTCGACGAGGGCTCTCGACATACTCCTGAGTAGATGCCCCCTTACAGATCGGTTGACCTTGCCATTAGATTGGAAGTGGAAGTGTTTGGGGTCCAGATGCTCTGCGGCGGCGAAATTAGCCACAACCGCACTGGCGATAAGCTCGGCTTCCGGCTCGCAGTTCGTCAATTCCTGGTCTTGTACGAGGCGCCCTGTGTGATACATAAGAGAGGTCTATGTATAGCGTTTGGTACAGTAGCACGCACGGCTATCAGTTTTTCGCTCGAACTTGACTACAGTAGCGTCGGAGGCCGACTCATCGCTGTCTGATGACATGTTTACGTTCGTGCGCGAAGCGTGAGGCAGGCAAGAGGGCTCAGATATTCACGAGTACAAGTGAGAGGCGGCAGTGGTGGGAGAGATAGTTCAAGCGGGGTCGCGTATTTGGCTTGCTTGTGCTCACTTGACAAAACGGCGATGCTCCTTGGAGGCGATGCCAGAGCGCCTAGAGATCTAAGAGAAGGCGTTGTTCATCGCAGGCTTAAGCGCCACCCGAAAGCAAGCGCCAGGGTAGGAACATCTTGCAGACATAGTTCAGTTAAAGTACAGTGGAAGCAGATGTTCCCCGGTCAATGCCGGTCACATCCATCCCATAGAATACGAGACCGTCGTGATGGTGCAGAGCAACACGCTGCGCGCCACTCGGACTTCAACTCGGCCGCCTCGTGGCATTTTCCACACAGGCGCGCAGCGCGTCTGACTTCCAAGCTTCGTGCCTCCTACTACCACAACGGATATGTTGAACAGCGCCAGGCTCGAAGAAGACGAGCCTTCAGAACACCCGTACGCTTGACGCTCACTGCTCATCTACTTTCGTCGTGAGCCCGATATAACCTTGTGCTTAGACGTCGGCCAAGTTATACCGGAGAACATACATACAAGGAGGATGAAGACGAGGACTTCACTACTATAGGTGCGTGCTTTAGCGATGTAATACTTGCAAAGTCCCTCATGATATGCAATAGATTGGATAGAGGACGCGATCGTCGAGCGCAACCGACGTTTACGCGTTACGCGCGATGCACGAGCCGGTCGGCGTGGGCCCAACGGCGAAATCACCCTACATTGGCTCTTCTGGCAGGCCCGCGCACTATTTGACGCCAGTCAAACGTGGATAATAGTCTCAATAGCTGGTGCGCATCTCTACAAATTATCTATATGTCAGAAGCTCACGCGCTTGTGCAGGCGCGCTCATCGGCGTGAACGCGGCGGTGATCAGTATAGTCACGGAATGGCTCTCGGATATTAAGATGGGATACTGTGCAGACGGATGGTGGCTCAACGCACAATTCTGCTGCTGGGAAATCGACAACAGCTCTCCGACCGAAGCCGCACCATGCGATTCCTGGCGACCCTGGGCAACTCTTTCCGGCACACGTTGGCTAGTCTACGTACTTAGCGCAGCGCTCTTTGCATTCATCTCTGCGCACCTCGTTCGTACCGTGGCCAAATACGCTGCTGGATCCGGTATACCGGAGATCAAGTGTATCTTGTCTGGATTCATCATGCGAGGGTTCCTTGGGTTCTGGACGTTCTTGGTTAAGACTTTGACGCTGGTAAGTTGATGTGTGGCTTGGTGAAGGAATGGAATGGACGTTCACAGCCGCTTGTTATAGCTTCTGGATTGGCGGTGGGCAAGGAGGGCCCGAGCGTTCATCTCGCATGTACAATCGCATACCTTGTTGCGAGCCTGTTCAAGCGGTTCTCGCGTAGCCACGGTACGAGGGCTTGCGTGTTAGACATTGATGTAATACTGACTGTGCATCCGCAGGTCGGATGCGGGATGTTCTCACGGCAGCCAGTGCAGCAGGCGTAGCAGTCGCCTTCGGCGCCCCAATCGGCGGCGTCCTCTTCTCAATCGAAGAAATGTCTCCCACATTCAGCATCCGAACAATGTGGCGCTCCTTTCTCTGCGCTCTAGTCGCCACCGTAACCCTCAGCGCAATGAACCCCTTCCGCACCGGAAAACTCGTACTCTTCCAAGTCACCTACGACAGGGATTGGCACTTTTTCGAGATCATCTTCTTCGTGATGCTCGGTATATTCGGCGGACTTTATGGCGCGTTGGTCATACGGTTCAATTTGGCTTTCATGGCTTTCAGGAGGAAACATCTGGCGAGGCATGGAGTTGCGGAGGCGGTTTTCCTTGCGCTTATCACGGCCAGTATTGGGTACTTCAACCGGTTCTTGAGGATCGATATGACGGAGAGTCTCGCGGTGCTGTTTAGGGAGTGCGAGGCGGGAGGGGACTACGAAAGTCTTTGTCAGACGGCTGTACAGTGGCCTATGGTCAATAGCTTGTTCCTGGCGACCGTCATACGCATAGGACTTGTTATCATCAGCTATGGCGCGAAGGTCCCTGCTGGTATATTCGTGCCGAGTATGGCTATAGGTGCAAGCTTTGGACGTATGGTGCGTGGCTCACCCTCTTCCCGAAGTTGTTCTGGCGCTGACATTCGATTGAAGGTTGGGATCATCGTCAAGGCCATCTATCAGGAGCATAAGAGCAGCAATATCTTTGCGGCCTGTCCGCCCGACGCCCCATGTATCACTCCGGGAACATACGCCTTCCTCGGTGCTGCGGCTGCACTAAGCGGCGTCATGCGTATCACGGTCACCGTTGTGGTTATCATGTTCGAGCTCACCGGTGCTCTCACATACATTCTACCCACCATGGTACGTCCATCCTCCCTACATATCTGCATAACGCCAAACCGACGCACTGTCATAGATAGTACTGCTTGTAACGAAAGCAGTAGGCGATATGCTCTCCGTCCGAGGTATAGCCGACGAAGCGATCCGTTTCAACGGCTACCCCTTCCTCGAGAAAGACGACCACGTATACGACGTCCCAGTCTCGCACATCATGCGACGCGATGTACCCATACTTCTTTCTACCGGCATGACCCTCGTCGAACTTCAAACACTCCTCGCACGTACAAGAGCGAAGGGATTCCCGATCGTTGCGCCTGGTCCGGCACGGACGTTACAGGGGCACATTGGAAGGAGAGAATTGGTACATGCGCTTGAGCGGTGTGCGGCTGCTGCGGATAGACCGCTGCCGGACGATACCTTACTCGCATTTGTGCGGTCTACGGACGAAGCGGCCGTCGATCCGTTATGGAGTGCGGTAGGCGTCGACGAAGCAACCGACGAACACGTCCAATACGCATTGGGCGCTCTATCTACGGGCACCCTCCGCCTTTGGCCATGGGCCAATCAAACTCCCATAACAGTCTCCCCCTCCCTCCCACTCGAAATCGTCCTCCAACTCTTCCGACGCATGGGACCCCGCGTGATACTAGTCGAAGAACGCGGATCTCTAGTGGGACTTTGCGAAGTAGGCGATGTGTTGGATCTGGAGGAGCATGCGCGGCCGGGATGGGCGAGAGAGGGTGGGATCGATGAGGCTATTGAGGAGGTTCGAGGACGGTTCGAGGATGTTAGGAGGGGGGTTAGGAGGGGCGTTGATGGGGCTATTGGTGTGAGGGAGGGTGTATTGGAGGGTGTTAGAGGAGTTAGGGAGAGGGTTGAGGAGGGCGTTGGGAGGTTCGTGAGGAGGTGAAGAGCAATGGACGGACGGACTGTGGGATATGGATGATGTATGATTATTTTACTTATTTTGCTTGGATTTGACGCGTGCTGGCTGATAAGTCCCCGACGTTGCATAAGAGAGGTTCGCTGGGCCCCAATCACGCCTATGTGCGACCCTTCCCCACTCATCACCCAAGCCTGGAACCCATCTGTTCAAGGAGACTGACGGCACCCGACCATCCACGTCGTCATGCCGAACAAGGTTTGTATCTCGGAGGCCGCTCGTTGATTGTTACCTCTTGTAGAGCGACCATCGTCGGGGTCAGCAGCATCCCTCACGTATTGACATTGATATTGTTCCAACCAGGCAGACATGGCCGTGCTTGTCGCGCTTGACTCTTGCCCCCACCTCGTTTTGTACATATCTAGTGTCGTTCGCAGCGTCGTGCGGAGCGTCTGAGCTTCGGGACCTCCCTTAGTATACCCGTTTTGACACTGGCCTCCCTGCTTTTACCATTTGCCATGCTCATACCACATTCTTACTTCGTTTTGCCTATCTTCTGCTTGATAACTTCGTCATCTGTGCAAACTCCTTCAGGGTGGCGGGTGTGTATATGTGATCTTGCTTAATCTCTTTACCTTGACGTTTGCTACCCAGGAGCCTTCATTCCGTATCTCACAAATTGGAAAGACATCCGTGGCCAAGGCCGCACTCGACGTGCTTGTCGCTGGTTTGGATCCGTCTACGGGAATGGTAACAGGTATGTGTCTTAATCTGCGAGAGCTGAGGGAGTGCATATGCTCAACATCTTTAGATCCCAGCCCAGGCCTTGGTGTGCCTCAATCTGCGACTTTCATGCAGACCTTGAGCAGATACGACCAGCTCACGGGCGGTGCGATCTACGAGAGTAAGGCTATGGCAGCCTATACCACATTTCATCAACTTTTTCCCGACTTTTCTAAGTGAGTTGATGCCCTACATTCCCTTTGCACATTCACATGATAATATATCCGCAGTGTACGTCGCGGTATCTAAGAGCTGACAGGGACGCTGACAGTAACCCAGATCACCCTGCACAGCGACACGGTGTATGTACGGACCCCAACTTCGAAGCGTGGAAGACTGACAATATCCCTGAAGTCGGTGGGGTCTCGCGGCCTACTATGCGTCGACCGTGTGGATCCGGGATCGCGATACCTTCTTGGATGGTGCCTTGAGCGCATGGGATAAGGCTTACTCTTTCCAGCTCTCTTCCTCAATCGCATCTACCGGGTATCTATCATCAATCAACGCAACATTTCAGCCCTCCTGTAATGGATGTGAGTGATCCTTTTGTCGCAACAATGCTCTTCGGGCTGAAGTTCTTCATCAGCATCAGTGCAGGGTGCAGTGCTTTGGGTCAGATATATTCTGGCTCATCTTGAGGCTTACGCTGACATGAATGTTAGCTTGAAACCAACGGACCAGAAGATGTTCAGACGAACACAGAGACAATGGGGTGCGAACATGATTTGCTTACAACCGTCGAGATATGCTCACTAACATCCGACTTAGGCCATTTATTGCGTTCGTATCGACCCTCTACCTGCTCGCGTCTTGGGCTCACGTCGTAAAATGAGCAGTCTGTCTTCTTACCTCTACAATGCGACCCAGAACACGACCTACTCTGACGCTGCTAAGCTCGCCATCGGGTTCATGAAGAACTTCCTCTCCGACGGACAGACTCCCACGCATGATACTCTCTACCTGTCCGACTGTTCGATGGGACTGCCGAATAGTAACTTCACCTATAACTCGGGTTACTTCATTGAGGGTCTAGCTGCGTACACCGCATTGACAGGCGATAGCTCGCAGAAGGACTTGTGGGTGTACATATCAACCTTTCGTACTTTAGACGCTAAAATCCCCTCCACTTAGCCTCAACTCCTTGGTGGAGAACGCTCTATTTCGCACCCCTGAATGGTATCGCCCCGATGGCGTACTCCTGGACGGTATCTCATATCCTTTACGATCGAAGATTCTGAACTGACTTTGGTTACAGCTGCCTTCGCAGTTGATGGCTACGCCCGCATCGAGGGTCCCAATCCGGATCCGCAGACTCTAGCAGGAACTCGACTCAGTAGTGATTGGAAATGTGGGTACAATCAGGCTTCTGAGGACATACAATCTTATACCCTCTACCTCAGCGATCTTCTTGAATGGCCTATACACCTGTGTACGGTTTGGCTTACTCGATGAAACACTTGAAGTGTCCGTGCGCGCGTTGATCGCCGTCCAGGTGCGTTGGTTCGAACCACTAATACTACACAATGTGCCGAGATGGACCCGTACTGTAGTATAACGCAATTCGAGAGCTCGCGAATACCACCGTCAACAATCAGATCGTATACAGTCCGAGCTGGGACCAGCAACCTCTTCAGGTGCTCGCAGCATGGGGACAACTCACCGCTGCCGAAATGTTTACGATGGCGTTGAATGTGACAACAAGTGAAGATACTACCACGGACGCCAGTTGGACCAGTATGCCTGGAAGCCCCAATTCGACCTTCAATTCTTCGGGTCCGACTTCCACCATCAGTCCTCACGGCGTCTCGCCTACTACAGAGACGCCGCCACCGCCATCCACCTCCACGACCTCCACGACCTCCACCACCACCTCGTCGTCGCCGTCTCATGCTAGCGCCATTGCGGGAGGCATCGTGGGCGGCGCACTAGCGGCTTTTGTCATACTCATCGTCGCCCTATGTCGGCGTCGACAGAGACGACGTATGTCTGACCGTCTACGGCGCCTGAGCCTACTCCCAGAGCCCTACACGGGAACGATACACCAGTACCCTAGCCAGGAACGTACAGCCATAATCATGCAGACTGCAGATTCATCAGGACGCCTGGTCAAGCTGGAGCCTATGCGGGAAGCCAATCCAACCCCTGCGGCATCTGGATCTTCTGGTCCTAACAACCATTCTACTGCGCAGTTGTTGCGCGAAGAGGCGACCCCCGTACGCACATCTGGAACTGAGAGGCTGGCACGAGCCGGGAGGCATGAGAGAGTTGAGGTCGACGCTGGCTTATTACGACGCTTGCTCGTAGGGATCCGCGAGGCTCATGCGGAGTTGTCAGCTCTTCGACGACGTCAAGAATATGGGAGGAGTCAATTCTCAGACCCGCCTGTATATGCCAGAGACTCAGCGTAGGAGTAGCAAGTCGGACGGGAGCACCGGAGGGAGCTCAGGATGAATCGTAGGCTAGTAGAGACAGATCGAAGCCCGGACTTGTATACCGTTACTGTAGCCGAGTAGAGTGGAGTCACAATCGGTTTCGTAGGTGCCATTTCCGGTGCTCGATATTCCTCGAAGTGAGGGTAGCGCTGGGGAGATGAAGATTGCCGTACGATAGCCAGCAGCATGTTCATGATAGCCGTACGGGCGCATAAGAACATCAGGTTCATCATAGCCATTCAGAAGAACCGTAGACCCCCGTAGAGGCCTTGAAAGCATCCGGCTAACCCAGCGAGCTTTCTTGATGTTGACGGCGCCTTCACGAAGTCTGGTACAAGAAGATCGGTTCGAGTCTACAAGAATATCGTACATCGTGTTCATCTCAGTTACGACAAGATTCAGTTCCCTTCCTCATCCTCATCCTCGACGCCTGGCGACTCATGACCGCGGATCCTCAAGCATATCGAAATCCGGCTCGTCCCCCGCATTACTATACCCTCCCCTCCTCACATCATCTACACACAACCCACAATCAGCAACCCATCCTCTCCCTTCCATACCGATAACGCAAAGCACGCACCAGAGTTAACAGTCGCAAAAGTCTCGACGCTCCCGTTCCTACTAGTCCCATACGGTAAAGCAAACGTACTCCCCTCCGGACTTCCAGGTCCTTGTAATCCATAGAGCTGTCTACGGAGGCCGGATCTTTGAGGGTTTGAGGGTGAGGCGGGGGTTCGGTGCGAGTCGACTGATACGCTCCCTACAACATCTCAATCAACATCGACGAAAGGGAGAGGGAAGGGGGAGGAGAGAGAAAAGGGACATACCGTCCTCGGATCCATCGTCCGTTCCTTCACCAGCCGTAGCGGTAGTAGCAACGCTGTACGTACTAGTATGTAAACTCGCGCTCGAGCCGGGAGGAGGGCCAGGACGACGTTTAAGCCCGGATTGGATGGCTAGGAACTCGGCTTTGTTGGGTGCGGCGTTCGAGTCGAGCGGCGCGGCCGGCGCTGTTCGTAAGTTAGTTGAGAGGGAGGGAAGAGGAGGGGGAGAGAGGGAGAGAGGGAGAGAGGGAAGGGGAGGGAGGAACGCACGGATTATAGGCGTGTTATCCGTCGCGTCCGTCGTCGTGCTCGAGGGCGTACTCGGGACCGAAGAAGACGAGCGCGAACGCGATGCGGTATCCACTGTCGACGACGACATCCTTCACAATCCAATCTCAAAGGCTTCTCGAGGGATACGAAGATCGAAGGCGGGAGATGAAGGTAGAACGCAAGGACAGACTGCGATGGAACGTCGTCCCCCTGCTGTAGTCTATGGGCGCCTATTACTAGCTTGCATTTAACCTTTGACAGATGGAGCGAGACCGTATGCGCGGGTCGCGCGTGTCATTGACATGTTCAGAGTGACGCGTTTGCGCCGTGGTCCGTACTTAGCCGTAGACAAGTCCTTTCGAGCGCAGTACACGGTACATACATCCTTACATAGAGCAAGAGCACATTCTAGGTCCATCGCAGTTACAAGCACAAGCAATAAGCAATGATCGATACACATTTCCTTTCTTCCATCGTTCCATTCAACCGCCGAATCCCAAATACCACCATATCTTCATCTTCCCAACACGATTACCATTCAAATATTCACCGCCGACCCTCCTCAAAAGGATTCTCAACATACTCCAACTCATCCCCCTCATCCGGCGGCGGCACACCCCCTCGTCCCCCCACACTCCCACTCTGAGCCGTCTGAAGCGTAACAGGTCTCTTCGGCAACAATCCCACCTCACTCGGATTCAACGCGCGAGGCGGACTGGCGCTTACACCTGAGCCCGTACGAGGCGGCGGAGGCGTTCCAGAGCCTGCACCAGACGACGGGGCAAAGTCGTGGCCGGGGACAGTGTTGGCTTGAGTGTTAGGGGCGGGCACGGTTGGGAGGGAGGGTACGGGTGCGTAGGCGGCTGATTGAGCGTGTCTGTCTAGGTTTTGTGTAGGCTGAGCTTGAGTTTGACTGGCGTTCCAGGATCCACCCGAGGCCCAGGGCGCGGGAGGGGGTTGTTGGTTGGAGGGAGCGGTGGTGGTGGAGGGTTGACCGGAAGAGGTACTGCCAGAGCCGGTGCGCGGTTGATCGAATTCTTGGAGTTTGGCTTTGGCTTTTGTGAGGAAGGACGAGAACGTTCGTTTTCCGGCTATATACAACACATATCAGCCTCGTATACACACCCATAATCACTCCCAGAAGAAGAAAATCACGTACATTCAGCGATCTTGGATACCTGTTCCTGAACCTCCGCGAACGTATCGCGCTCACCCGCATTCGCATTCGCACCAGCGGGAGGAGCCTGCCTAGTCTGCTCTTGAGACGATCGAGACCTAGGCGTCCACCGCTCTCCATGCGCGTTCCCCGCTCGAGCTTCCTGAGCTTGATTATACTCCTCTTGTTCCTGCAACATCAAATGTCTAGCAAACTCTTCATCCAGTTCCGTCTGGCTCTTCTACACACCGCATTAGCAAATGACATTAAGAGAAGTTAAGGAAGGAACAAATCGTACCTGCTGCGGATGCGAACTAGCGTGCGTCTCCGGTCCAGCCGTACTAACATGTTCAGGATCACTCATCCCCAAAAGCGTATCAACAGCTCGATCCTGATCACCTCCTACACTCTCAAGCACGCTCTGAAGCGTCTCTGCATCAAAATCGGGGAATATGGCGTGTAAACTCGCAAGCTGCGTATTGGACGCGTAGATCGCTTCGTCCCCTCCAGTCTGAGGCTGAGAAGTTGGGGGAACTGCGTTTGAGGTAGGTGGTGGGATGGTGTGTGAGGGAGGAGGGCCGGGCGGTGGGGCGTAGTCTTGCTGAGGAGCTGTGTAGGATAGGACGGTTTCGCCAGGCCTTGAGCCAGGTGAGGGAGGAACGTCTTGAGCTTCGGCGCTTGCACCAGGACCGAGGAACGGGTTCGGGCCGTCGTAATCCGTCGATCCAGCGCCGGGAGGGGCGAAGCTCTGCGTTTGAGGTGCGGAGACTTCGGGTGATTTGGGCAAGGGTACGCTCGTTGGATCAGAAGCGGGATATTGGTCGTCCGAGAGCGAGTATCCTTGGACTGCCGGCGCGGGTGCGGGTTCGGGCATGCCTGTGTTCGTTGGAGGTGGGTTACTGGTCATACTTCAGAATCCTTCGAGCTTCCGGATAGATAAAGCAGATAGGTATAAGATAGCTAGATGGTGATGGTCGTCGTGGTTGGGAGGCAAGGAGACTCAGCTGAGAACTATAAGATGGGTTTGGAGAGATGCTGTGAGATCATCATCGCCCGTGGCTGCGGACCGCCGGGACCGCGAGTGCGCTTGCGTCAGATTGATGACACAGCCCAGCGGCAGATGCCGCGCCACTTGACCGCAGCCGCAGCGGCTTGACCTTCGACTGCCATGTACTTACTCTGCTTGCGTCGATGTATGCGCGCATGCTTGGCCATGTATACTGCATCCTCGCCTTTTCAAAACAATGATATTTGGGCTTTTCGTCGAGATACGAAGCCCGTTGAAGTATGAAGTGAGCGCCGCGCGCTTGAAGGATCGTTCGATGAAGCCCTGAAGCCCGTACTTGATCAACAAATCGGATGGAGTATCTCATGCGTGTAATATTGACGCGCGTTGTTGACTGTAGTGCTGCGTACCTGCTCTTTCAAAGTGAAGGCAAGCCTTCAACCCGTCTGGATACGTCCTCCAACTGATACAAATGGTCTAGTGCAGGTTAGCGGAGGCAGCGGCATCACCTCACCAGACGCGCGTTATGACTGTATACATTCAAGTCTCACACATTAAGTCTATTGCAAAGAACAGCGCAGTCTCTGCTCGAGTACGCAACGACGGCCCTGTCGAACAGTCTACCCATTTTGAGACGATGATGGAATTGAGAGCGCGAGGCTCACCCGTACCTTGAGCAGTGTTGCTTAGCTCATTCCAGTGGCATCTTCAAGATCCTCCCACATAAGCATTACAACTGTGAACAGAAATGACCGACACCCGTTGCGAATGGACGTTTCGCGCGTCGAGAAGTCTCTTCTTCTTCCCTCACTCCGTCGCCGTCGCACGACCCGCCTCGATTCCTTGATCGCTTTCGAAGCTGAAGTGACGAGCGACTACAGCCCACCAGCGCAGGCTCGCAAGCATCTGCGCCCGAACATCGTCCTCGAGCACTCGAGCTCCGCACGGCCCTAACAAGATGAAGCCCGTGATCCACTCTCGCTCGTCTGGACCTCGACCCTGCACCCTTGACCTTCGACAATGGGGTCTACGGAGCTTTCTCCCTGACCACTGATGCAAGGACGGACAGGAAGGACCGTCATTCAGCCACTGTTTATCCCCAAACACCAGGGCTGTCCCTCGCAGCCGGTCCTTTACGAGCTCCCGACCACATCATGGCGTAGAAGACGAAGCAAGCCCCTCACTCGACCCCAACCCTACTCGCGCCCAGAGTCTTGATGCTCAAGGGAAGAGCTGGACGAACCACAGAACGACGTGTAGTCCAAGTCTCATCGTGCTTGAGTTCATCGGACGTCCGTCATGGTACAAAGGCATGTTTATCTCCCTCTCACACCTGCCGAGACTCATACGAACTCGGTAGAGAACGCGACACTCTGATAAGCTTCTTCGCCACGGCTGTGGATGATGTGAATCCTTTCATTTCGTGACTACCGGTGCTTTGAGACCTTGTTACTCGCTATGGTGGTATGAACGCACTGTGAAATGGGGCATAGGCATATTTGTGAGCGAATCGCCTAAATAAATCCGCGTATACTGACATTGACCCTCTTCAGGCAGCACCGACGCCTTCCAATAGAAGCATACAACTTCGACCCCTGCCGCGACAAAAGCATGAGCGTGCAGACCAACATGGCATCTACTACGAGTGCTGCCGCTTCTGGTACTCGTAAAAGACGGTCTACTGGCCGACTCTATGGACACGTTGGCCTTGTAACACAACGCGATCACCGACAGAGATTTTGTATGAGTGCATGTGCTTTCCTGTGGGACCACGTTCTTGCAGGAACTGGTCCATCCTTTGGATCTTCGCATGCACTTTGCGCGGAGTTCATCTCCGCCTGTGGCGCACTAAGATTCCTGCTTGAGTCGAGTACATCCCGTATGCACGAAGCATACAGTGTGTACTCCTACGTGGACATGACCTCAAACGACAGACTCCCAATGTCTTCCTTCGGTATCTATTGCGTGTTCTACACGTTTGCTCCATTCGGTCACGGTTTGACTATAGGAAACGCTGGTACGCCCTTCCAATCATCTGACAGCGTCCCTTCGATTCTCTTCTGACATAAACAACCTCTAGGCCGCGGAGGTAAACTGTATAGAGAAGCTGATGGCGGCGGGGGCACGCAATCGCCGTGGCTTTCGAAGCAAAGTATAGCGATGTCAGTTGCTATAATGGGTTACATGCCTTCGAGTTAAACGTTGAACGCCCCGAGCCGAGCCGACATCGCTAGGTGACTGTAAGCTGAGAAAGCCATGCTTGACAGGAGGACGCCTCGCCGCCCAGGAAGATCTTCTTCATACGTGCTAAGAATATGCAAACCTCGAATTCATGATGGTGGCGGCTCCTTCGCGCAAACTTCGTGCGCTCTCTCAGTTTCAAGCTACGGGCGCCGTATCGTATCGTGCCGTGCAGTTGACTACTCGTGACCGAGCCTACAGGCCAGGCATCTTTGACGATCACCAACTTGTGGAACGCGGGTCAGCTTTACGATAGCACCTGCAACCATTCCTACAACTGACATAAACGGTCTCTAGGTGGCGTAGGCACCGTCGCCGAGAAGCAGGGTTGAAAGACCCTAGGCAGCTGCTGCGGCTAGTGAACGCATGGAACCAGGACCGGCATGTTGCCTTCTGTGGACATGAACGCCGTTGTACGAGGAGAGCATGCGAGTCATGCGCCTTCCCAGGAGCTAGGTTCTACCGGCTTACTGCACGTCGGCACGACCTTGCAGAAGGTTTTCGGGAGCTTACAACGCTTCAGGAGCCCGGTTAGTGCGAGCCATTTGATGGATCTCAGACTGCTAACAATCCTGCACTATACAGCATACGATTTACGGATCTAGAAGAGAGTGGCCTGCTCTACGCCAATGCTTACCCCGCGCGCTCATTACAATTCAGTCGCGATGTACTGCCTTGCAGTACATCATCGTCCCAATACGTATTCTGCGCATACATCTTCACTACGCTCCTCTCCGCAGTTACGAAGAGTTCAAGTTGGCCAGCTTGAGGATCATCCGCGCGGTGTACCTATGCGGGCGGGTCATACCGGGCTTACCAACTGAGGAACAAGGCTTACTGATGAGCTTTGGTCTTGTTGGGCTTTTCGGTGGCAAGGCGGGGTAATCTCCTGGATCTTCAATCGATCTCAGATGTGCACGGTGCACCGCCGAGGTTGCTGAACTCCTCAATCTTCAGACCTCTGAGTCTGGACGTCCTGCGCATCCGTCGCTGGTTAGCCGACGCCCAGGGAATTCGCCTTTCAACTATCTACATCCTCATTGCAGTTCCCTATATGCATGATGGACATCGTCTCTTGCCACTCTCACTGTATCATCTGTAGGTCAAGAAGTCTCATCAGACCGACTGACTTGACGCGCAACTTTGCTCTCAAAACCTTTGTGACTGCGCATCGGATGCCCGGGCCGCCTGCTTCTTACCGACTCGGATGACGGCCTTGTTTCCTAGCGCTGTGAGAACGCGCCACCGAGGCCCACCAATCTGCATCTCTCGCTTGCTTGTTGGAGTTTGTTGATCCCATTTACTCGCGCCTCGGCCGGACGTCGGTGGGACTCGATCGCCGACCGCGCGCATGCTTGTGGACCATTGCAGGGACCTCTCGGAATTCTAAAGCCAGGTCTAGCTTCGGTGGCTTGTTGCCAATGCTTTGGGCTCGAGCTACATCTGCGCATCACAAGTGTACCATTCTTTGAGGAGAGGGTTTGCGTTCAGTCTAAACTGTCTATAGTACGAACCACTTGGATCGGCCATGTCAAGATGCCGATGTTCACTGCAAAGCCTTTCCGCTCGACGAGCCTCGCGAACAATGGCTTTGTCGTTTGGCGCACATGAGGATCGGCGCACAGCTTCCAACGCAGTTCTGCTCAAGGAGGCGCGCGGAAAAGGAGCGCATTCAGCAGGAAATGTCAAGCTATTCGAGCCTTCGTCTGGCTTGACTCTTCAGGGCGACGTTGCGGCACACGGGCCGAGCACACGGCGATGAGCTACATTGATGTAGCTGCAGAGCTGCGCACGAAGTGTAGAGTTTGTGAATGCAATTAATGCGGCGTAACAGCGCAACATAAGCTATGATTTGCACCTTCTGCTCTCGGTGCGTAGTTTGCGCCACCCATCAGCTGATTGTAGGTCGCAAGCTACGTTCGTCCGAGAGGAAATGGCGCCCGTCTTGCCCGTATGCCGACGATGGAGACAACGGAAATCTTTGAGACTTCGTGGCCCCTTGTTCTAGCGCTTTGGGTAGTATCCCCACTAAAGCACTATATCGGGCCTACGTGTGCTCCGGTAGTACCTGTGTCGTTATCCTGTGTCGATTGTGGCTTGATGATAGCAACCAAACGAAAGAGCCGGGGTAGATTGACGAAAGTGAACAACGTAGCGAAAGATGTGAGAAGAGAAGACATCATTCTTGGAGCATATGATAATTCTTTTGAATCTTGCCTGTAGGCTGGCGATTATTCCAAGAAACATCGCATTTTATGAGTTGTACAGTAGCTCACAAGCCCTCGAGCAAGTTCTCTACGAGATCAGCATGCTCTTCAAGAAAGCCTGAGCCTGCACAGCTACATGATCTCAGAGCCGCGTGCTACGAGGGTACTTGATTGAGTGGCTGGATATCGGTCATAACGGCCAGCGACGAAGAGTTGGCGAGGCGGAGGTACGGCACGTTGGCGTCGACCACGCGCTCCGGGAATCCGAACAAACGTCACGCGATGTCACGCTGCTCCGAGCGCTTGTTGACGACTCCTTCGTTGCTTGCGACGACGAGCGAGACCTATCCCTTAGCGATCTATGTACGTTTGCGGAACAATGTGCACGAGATAGAGCCTGAGTGATAACTTGTCGCACAACTTCTCGGGCCTAAGTGACAGGAAGAGTCCGAGGATTCAATCAGACAAAACAAGATCTCGACAAACGCGCAAGCCGAGCGCTGAAGCCAGTGTATATTGGAAGTTCTGCATCGTCGCTGTCAGATCTATAGGAGCTGAGCATACTTGGGGAATGTCCGTGGCCGGTGAGTTTCGTGTGCTGCTGACGCTTCTAGCTGTATCCTTACCGTAATGCGGTCACCTACACGGCGGTTCAGGGCTACAGTTTTGATTTCTCGGCACAACGTACGCTAACTGACAAGAGCGACCCGCCTATCCGAACTCACCGTTGGGCGCCTGCGTACAGGACTGATCATTTCTCTTCAAGGTGACCGGGTGTATTGTCAATGCCATCAACTGCTGCCACTGATATCGATATCGGACTGCGCTTTCCTCCATCGATTCGTGGCGCATGTGTCGCAAGATGTGTGGCGGGACAGAAAGAAGGATCTGCACACGGCTTGTGTGCGCTCCAGGTAGTGGGCTCGAAGGTTCAGGGAGCTGGGGCATTGCTACTGTCTCCGGGTAGTCGATTTTGCCCTGTCGTCTGTGAGAGTGTGTAGCGGCGATATGCACTGGGCGCTTGCCCGCATATCCAGACCTCGAGGTTTTTGACGTCCCGCGCCTTTCAGTGTCCAAAGCTCACTCGTTCTTGCAGGATAGCGCTCTGCACCCGTTCTGGCCTTGCCATCTTGACTTCCAGACAGAACAACGGCCGGTGACGGCGTTTAAATGAAGCTGGACGAGATGCCCGGGAGCCCTGTCTCAGAGGTTATCATCATCAGACGATACTTGGCTTCTTTGCCCCGCAGCGCGACCATCGACAACGTATATGCGACTTTTCACCCTTCTGCGCATCAGAGACGCGCGCCAAACTCAATCCTCACCGGCCTCACCTTCCATCTTCGTGGAAAAATGCGATTGATGCATTCGGCCACGCCGTCCACCACGAGGAGCAAGCACTTTCTTTCAGCCTCCCATTTACGACACCGCTCACCCTAGTTGTAGCCGGAGTCTTTCGGAAAGTGTGCGCAATTTGGACGTCACTAGCGATATGAAGAATACGCTCGACTGAAGAGGGAGAGAGCGCTTGTTATCGACCGCATCGTAGCCATGCACCGAGCACTGCGACCGTCCATCTCGCTCGCGCGCTATTGTGAGTCTTGAAGCAAGCCGGGATCTCCGACGCCAGATGCCGGCTTGTGCGGGGGCGATGTGCTGGAACCGTCACGGGCATCAAGGCGCCAGGGCACGGACACACGGCCGGAAAACGCCCGTTTACAATTCCCGGCTTAGGTTCGCTCCTCGAATACTCGATTTACCGATTGTGGCCGTCATGTGGGATACGCCCGTCGCCGAGTCCTTGTTCCCCTTATAATGCCCCTCCATGCGATGCCTTTTGAGCTACCCACCGCCCCATATCTAGTTCCCGCAGCATGTCCCTCTATCCCGTGGAACATTTCTCTCAGTCTCGAGGCTCGACACCGCCTTCGTCCTCATCTAGCAACAGATCCTCACGCGAGAGCAGCCCACACCCAGAGTATGTGGCACTTTGCTCTGGTTTGCAGTGGATGAGGAAAACCTCGTACTAACGTAAGTATTATTACAAGGTACTACCATCATCCTCGTCGCCCGGCTTCTCCGCCGCTCAGGCTACCGCCCCTGCACGAAGTCCTCAGAGAGAACGGCATACGTTCCGGTCGGGACTCCGGTCAACACGGTCTCCCCGACGATCGAGAGGAAGCGCGTGCAGCGACTTTGCTTCGTACCTTGGAATCTGCAGCGAATGCTTCTAGGTACACGACTTCCCTTCCTTTGTTATGTTGCGCCGAGCTTATTTGTCGCTCAGGTACCGGTTTGAGGCTCCGCCGCCTCCGTCGGCATATCCTTCCTACTACCACCACAGAGTGTACCCGCCTCCGCTGCCGAGCCATGCTGTGTATCGTAGAGACGCTGGTCGACCTTACGCATCTGACGGGTACGTACATACTAAGACCAGTCGTAGATCTTGGTGTGCTCACGTTCACTCAGGGAAGGCTCTTTGGCGGCAGCACGGTCCTCATCAGACTCGCTTGACCGACCCATATCATCTCGCTACGCGTCGGATGATGGCGGCGGCCACTGGCGTCGCGGCCCGTCGGACTTTGCCTCTACAGAGCCGGACACGTTTGTTTTTATCTCCTCGTTTGCAAGGGTCACCGCTGATCTCTGTGCAGCCGACGATCGCGTTCTTATTCTGACCCGCGTGTGCAATCGACACCGACTTCGAGCTTAGGCAAACGCGCGCATACGGAACATGTCTATGACAGGCGTCCGCCAACGTCTCATTCAGATTCTGACGATGACGAACCGAACGAGGACGCCCCGTACAATGAGGACTGCGTGGTCCACCGCGTTCAGGAATTCGATCAGGGCCCCGGGAAGGAGCCGCGCAAGGCGTTCTTTAACCGCAAAGGAGTCAAACTTGAGATCATCAAGATTGAGGTCAAGATTGACGACAGGAAATACCTCGAGTACGCTGAGCCAGTGCCCACCGATCCAACCCGTTGGCGTTGCATCTGCAAGAAGATGGAGAACGGCAAGCCCGCGAAGTGCAGCTACAAATCTAAGAAGCATCTCGTCAAGCGTCACATCGAAGCCACCCACATGAATATAAAGTGCGTTGGCTCTCCTGAACGCAGTCTCTTGTTGCTCATACCCGCCCAGACGTTTCCAGTGCAGTTGGTGTGGAAGGCGCGTCTTATGCTGTGCACTCTGTCTCCGCGTCTAACTTCTGTCTCAGCACATTCACTCAGCGCAGCAACGCAGAGAACTGTCACATCAATACTCAGTACGCGTTTTCGCATTTGTTGGTCATCATCCGCTCATGATGTTATGTGGATAGCTCGGGCGAGAGTCCCCACGCTTGCCCGCACTGCGACTTGCGCTTCAAAGATCCGTCGAAACTGCACAAGCATCTCTCTCGCGATCATAGCGAAGAGGTCCGGCTGAAGCGCCAGCGACGCGACGCCGCGCGATACTCGTCCCAACACGACTTCGATCCGCAAGCAGGCTAATTCTCCTCCAAGACGTCCTCTCGTCGACCGACTTTGCTCATACCCTCGCACTTCCTCGCGTGACTGTGCCCCGACCTTCACAAACTGTGGCTCGATTGATATCCCAGAGCGCATCTACCCTACCCATGCACAGGTTTCACGCGTGCTTTCAAAGATACCTGCTCTTACTCTGCTTTCGTCTGGCGTATACCTTTCCTATCGCTATCCTCATCTGCATCGCATCTGTGTATCCTCCTATCTATCATCACTCGCGTGGTTGTGTATCTCATGCTCCCAATGAATGTCTCTTTTCGTTTACTTTCCACGACGGCGCTCACAATATTCTCAGACCCACGCATGCAGCCGGGTGCCATGGGCCGTGGACTATACAGTATGTGTTGTCCTCCGGTCCTCGGTCAAGAAGCGCACCGCCGCTTGACGCCCTGCACAATTGTAGTGTCATGCCCATGCCTTGCAAGCCTGATGCCGGCGTCGACGCCACGAGCGTTCGGTCAGGCAAGGGCCCGCACAAATACATTCCTCTTTGCCTCATTTTCTGTGCGGAACCTCCAGTCTAGGTGCTGCTGTCATACCATGCGGCCACTCCTGCATAGCACCACATGTCGTAGATAGCAATCGAAGCCGTGTTATCGGAAAGTAAGCGGAACTTGGCTACGTTGAGTACGGAGTGCAGGTCCTCTTCTAACTCTCCTTCCTCACTGCGAAGCAGAAGACTGGTGGTGCTTCATGGCTGAAGAGAACGCCTGAATGAAGAGAACGCAGGGAACCCATGCTTGCTCCCCCCTCACGACACAAATGCGCGCTGGCATGACCAGAATATCGCACACCAAGCGCCTGGGTTGCACGCGCCAGGTCGCCGTGCGTCCGACGGCCACAGCCGACGTGTCGGCATGGTAAAGACGGGCCGAAGTCCGAGCAACCAGCCACACCTACTTTGCTTCCCACTTCTGATCTGTATATGCCTATACGAAGCTCGGATTCGCAGCCTACCTGACCGTACAGGTACCACTGGTTCCCGGCGGTGAATACCGAGGAGCAGGATTCCGCTCATAAGCCGAAGAACACGATGTGCAAGCTTCTTTGTTGTGTGTATGCCAATCAGTAGTGAGAAGACGTTGCGTGGCCCTCTGAAGCGATGCAGGCATCAATCGTACTCACGAGAATCTGTTGGTCTTGTACAGTTTAACCATGCGCGCTCCGTGGCCTACGTATCGGACGAGACCAGACTCGCATACCTCGGACTCGTTCATACAAAGACCGCGCGATGGCCAGCTCATGTTGTAGAGTGGCTTCTCCGGGGCGGTCATTCCGTGCTTCGCGGTCTGTGGCAGACGCAAGCCCTGACCAGCGTGGGCTCATACAGCATCGTCGGGATACTCGGAGAGCTCGTGAGTCGCCTGATCGAGACAATCCTTCGCCGGATGTGACTTCAATAGATCTCGCATAGATCGACGTGAAGATGATGCATGGCCTTGAGAAACCGGCGGTGCGGGGTTGTTGACTCATGGAGGATAACTAGACTTCTTCGCCATGTTCTTCAGGTGTAGGACCGCTCGCTGTTGTGCCTCACCGTGCGTGCTTCGTGGAAGTTCTCCTGGCCGAGCCTCCGACGTAAGATGGGAAGTTGATTCAATGTGACCGCCAACGAGGGTTTGCTCCAGCCACGCCCGGAACATTCAAAGAACAATGAACTCCTACCCTGGCCATGACGTTCGACCAGTGCCTCGACTCAGTCGTGCAGTCGGTTGTGAATATACGGTCTCATGTGCGATGTCAAGAAACATGGAATGATGTGATGTTCATTTGCCGGGTTTGGAACGATGAGACCGGGCAACATAGCAATACGCGTAGGCGGCAGAGAAGAAGCTTGAAAGAGGCGCTCGTGATCGGGATGCTCCCAATTGCAAAGATGAGGCGCCACCGGGAATCCCGAAAAGCCATCCGCACGATTATCATTCTGCATGCTGCACGATCGGGCTGAATGGACATAAAGTCGACACGGATATATTTACGGAAGGAGCATGAGCGTATCACAGAATCAGAGAGTCAAGCTCAGACTTGCCGCCACTCACAAGCATGAACGAGCCGGAACGAAAGCTCTCGGGCCTCGCGGGCAAAGTATCAGTCCTTTGAAAGTCCGACAGTGACGATTGCATATGTTCGCTTGAGTATTGCCTTAGTATGGCACGCATACGACCCGTGATACGAACCATAGGCACCCTCGGAGTTAGCGGGCAAGTCGGGCTTGAGCATCGGTGCTCGTAGGGGATATCAAGTAGCCTGAGCGCCTTCTTTAACGACAGCTTTGGTACGATTGATGATATCTTACCTTGTTACCGCGCAATCATGGCGCCTCTTCAAGCGTTCCGTCTCGGTGGAGTGGGCGTGTAGCGCCAAACAGCCGTTGCCCCATCATTGTCGATGACTCCGGGTCCTCCCCGTCGACCCCGCTTCATTGCAAAGCTACAAGTCTTTCAGTTGCCGGTTTCAAGTGGTACGATGGGAAGGAAGGAATACACAACTTCGTTCCGCTGTGTGCTCCAGAGCTGGAGATAAGGCGAGGTACAACCAGCAAAGCCACTGAGTATCGGACTCATGGAGCAAGCTCAGTAGTAGGTACGCGACAGGGTCTCCCATCTTGCGCGGCCTGGATTGAACTGAACGCTACAACGTCCTAGCTGTACGCGGGGCTCCCATAGCACCGATTGATACCTCGTATGTTTAGAGAGAGACTGATTCCACATCGAGCAAGCGCTCTCAGCACTGATGTCTCGTCAGTGGCAGTCTTATGACGGGAGATTGGATATTATCTATCGTGTATCTGGCGGTGAGGTGTTGTTTCGCTGCCAGTACGGTAAACGCTCGTTGCATCATCGTTTCCTTAGCCTCAGGCTTGGATGCGGCCCGCATCTACGTATCATATCAGTCACCGCAGCTCGCAAACGAGATTAAGAGGGATCACTCTACGTGTCTCTTCAATTTGATCTGGAGGGTCAAGGCAACAAATTCTGGAGTCGGTTGCACCAGCTAACGCATTCTATCGCGATCCGAGGCGAAGCTCGACAAACGTACTTACAAACGAGAGCGAGCACAGTCGAGACAACCATCGACGCACGAAAGTTGTAGCACTCGGAACATCCTCGAGCCCGTTGTAGGGTCACGGGTGGAGACTGCATCTGGCCATGAACGTCGATGCCGAACTGGGCCGATGAGAGGGAGTGCATTGCCTGTAACAAAGCGCGAAGCACGCGATAGAATTACGCCCCAGTAGAGTTTAAGGTCAACAGAGTGGCCTTGCCGGTGGCAGCAGACTCTTGCCTTTCGACACGATCTGCGGGTGAATGTCATTGTTAGCTCCACTAATCATACTGTAAGAGCGTGCCATGAGATGCGTAGGGCAAAGGACTTACACGACTCGTGACCTGGCAAGGAGTGCAGTCGGGTCACGCGGGCTAGTCGGGTACGTTGGTGCTCGTTGCTGATGCTCTTGAACAATTTTTATCTAGATACACGATGTATGAAGGCGGAAGAACGAGCCTAAAGGCTTCTCTCTATCAAACGCGGACCAAATCCGGAGAGCCCATGAACAACACTCGAGTGGAGCAGCACGACATCAACCGTAGATGTATAGCGCCACCAGTGTACGCGGAGCGTACCCAGCACCGATGTGTAGCCGGCGAGTGGTGGCCTATGACTCTGAACAACTGACTATCATTCCGGCATGCCGAACTGGGCCGATGAGAGTGAAGCCATCATATGCAGAGTGCTGGGGGAGGCGCGGGCGTATGACATTATAAGCGCTCAAGTAAAGGTTTCTTTTGGCGACATGGTCATCGCGCCGAAGTCATGTAAAGTTTCTTGCCACTTGTAAACGCTGCCGGGTAGGCCGGCCAGGAGATGCGCTATCAAAAGCGCTGGGTCATCAGTTCTATCCAGGCCCCGGGCGACGACGATGCAACGCACAGACAAACAAAAGGGGTTGGTATGGAAGAGAGCAAGATACGTATCTGTCGTAAAGGTCAGCGATGCGATGGAAGATGGCGCCGAGGCTCGAGTATACATTGAGACTACATACCCTGTCCCAGCGAGACGCCATCCATGCACGGGTCGGGAAAGTGGCGCGCGTATTGACGCCTGCCGCAGCAATGCACGGGAACCAATATCGGCTTCGTGACTGGGCTGTTCTGCCCCTCTGCAGTTGATAATCAGTGGCGCAGGTGGATCAGTCGCACATATGGACCCGAGTAGAACAAGGGACGTACTTTTCCAGCACGCATCTTCGCACATCGCTCATGAACACAGATGGCGTAAACACTACACCTTCTCTGTAGTGATTGTAGCATTGCCCGGGCGCTCGCGGACTTACCAAGTGACCGCGGCGTCGTATGGGCTCCCTAACTCCAAGTCTTGCTCGCTAGCAGGCAGGACTGTGCTCCGTATGTCAGGAGTCCTGCGCCATTACTGTAGTCAATGCACAGTGCAGGTGTACTCGAGCGCCTGGAAGATGAACCGAAGCTGAGGTGCACCGTGAGGCGAGATGACAACCCGGATGACGACTCTACGCAAAGTTAGCAACTGTAGACCCAGGTAGGACAATAGACGTACGCGTCTTCACACAGCGCCCATCTCCTGCCTTGGCAGGCTGGTGCGCCCACTAGAAGCTGAAGCGTCTCACGATCGTCGTCGGGATCGGTGCTCGAGCTTCCTCTCCAGACAAGGTTGCATGAAGAAGCTGCATCCGCACTACATGGATAGAGGATAACACGTCGCAGGGACAATATGACACCGCCGGCGGTGTATACCCCGGATTGCGACCGCGCTCAGGAGAAGGCAGCCAGGATAAATGGCGTAAAGGTAGTCAAGACGTTGAATCGCTAAGCCTAGCGTTGGCGTCACGTTTCTGCGAGCTGCATATCCATCGGTTGTACCGACCCGAGTACAAACGACTCCACAAGCTCTAACGCCACAGAAAGGGACGCGACCGACCCTGCCGATTGAGAGTGAGAAGTCATCAGCACAAACAAAGACAATGAACGTACACTACTCTACTAACTCTGCCCGTAGTACCCCGTTCTTGATCGGCTTCAAGTTGCATAGACCAATCGATCGTTCGAGAAGGCCGGACACAGTTACGATGGGATGTAATAATGCGATAGCAGGTGTAGGATCTCCCGGCAATCGCCGGCAGTCGATCATTTTCGCGCGAGGACAACCTGTCTCGACAAAGACCGAGAGGCGAAGAAGCAGTTGGGATGACGGTGCGCCTGATAGACCAAGGGATAAGAATCCACGCGTAAGGGAAATCACAGGTGAAAAGGATCAATGGAAAAGCGGGACTTGAAATTCCTGTCCAGTGAAAATCACGAAGAGAAGTTGTAGTGGGACCACATAGCCGGAAGGAAGCAGGTCGAAGTACGGGTTCAGTATCGCACAGGTTCCGCCGGTAGTGCAATCCCCGGGATGAAGAAGAGGACAAGATGCCGTGCGCGAGACAGAGTCAACCACGAAACCCGAGATGCTGGTGTAATGCGAGTTGGCTGGTCCCGGTAACATCGGAGCCAAGGTCAATGCTCGCGAATTGCGTCGAAGCAGTCGCTTGAACCGCCCGTCACCGGCCAGCTGCCTATATGTAACGGATGAGAATGTGCAAGATACACTGCTACCAGTATAACGAGCATACACACCTTCAGACACCATTGTATACTGACCAGGACAGAGCCCACATCCGCCGCATAGATAAGTCAGGCTTGATAGATCTGACCAGCGAAGGAAGGGTTTTAGGCCATTCAGGCTCGACAAGATGCGAGAAACACCGACAGTGAGCACTGGTGTCGGAGAGTGCCGCTTGGACTAGATGCTAGAGATCATCGTCAGAAGATCGTACATCTGCACCAAATAGTCGGACAAGGTATGCCTCTGTACGGGTGTACTTAGTACCTCATGTCGGAGCTTGAAGTTTCGGGTCGCTCGCGCGACGGACGGGGAAGAAGAATCCGGTGCGTTGAAGCCAAGTGAGATTGGTGTCTCCACTTCCCGAATGGTGGATGGTAAGGAACCGCGGCATGTGCGCTGTACAGTTCCGAGGTAGGCGTGAGTAAGAAGAACAAGATGGATTCGCAAATGTACGCACGTCTAGGGGTTCGCCATTCAATACGTGAAAACCTCGTTGTCCCATAACCACAGTGGTACAGATCCCGAGTTGCCTGTCAGCGTGGCAAGCATGGCTGATCGGACAGAATGCGATGTACTGCTCGAAGGCACACAGGGTCAGCTCATCGGCACGCACACCCATCGACGAGATTGAGTGTCTGACTGTGACTGTGTTCACCTTGGAAGGGGGTACGGGCATCGAAGTGCGCGCAGCTGGACACAAGGCAAACGGCCATTGGCAGACCCTGTCGATCGAGGTTGAGAGCATGCAGTCAAAATACAAGGAAGAACGTACACATCAGCGCAGACAGGCTTTTATCTTGTAGCGGTGTAGACTGGAACCATGAAAGGCATAGCACAAGCAGCACCTGCAAGCGACACTCGTACGCTGAGCTTATAGCAGGAACAGAAGCGATTTGGACTCGGTATGTAAGTTGGAACGCGCTGGACCCGCCCTGGCAGTCTGACCCATGCAGTCCCATCCATCTGAACGTGCCTTCACCTGCCAGAGGCCCCTGCGTTGTTCTCACGAGCGGCACACGGCGAAGTAGGATTACGGTCTCGGTCGACATTGCGTCCTGATCACAACGTCGATAGAACCAGGCACGTGCACTGTGTTAGCACAGATACAACCAACGTACAACGAGCAAACACGCATTCTCCTCAGCACACACAATCTCCCCTTCCCGCCCCCTCGCGCACCATATACCCCCTCGCCCTCACTGCGCACCAGCAATCAACCCACCAACAGCTTTACTCCCCACGATCCTCTCGAGCGCAAGCGCGTCGAGTCTACCAGCTACCACGCGTACCGTCACATCTTCCGGCTGTACGTCCTATATCGATCAATCAGCCACATGTCATAAGGAGCAAGAGGGGGAAGGGAAAGAAGGTACCTTGTCAGCAAAAGGATACGCCACGAACTCAGCATAACACATCGAATGCGCAGGCGGTGCATAAAACAACAAATGCCGGATCCCACGGAGTGTATACCGATGATAAAACCAGAACCGTTCGCTGACGATTAACCAGGACTTATTCCCTACGAAGAACGATTGTCGTGCACGGGAGATTTCGGGACCGGTGGCGTACTCTGAGAGCGTGGCGTGGGAGAGGTCTTGTTTCCTGTTGAGTGGGGAGTGAGTATAGGTGGATGAGTGGGCGTGAGCGAGGTGAATGATGGGTAGGAGCGAGGGGAATGATATGGCCATGGGCGAGGTGAACAAAGATAGGCATGAGCGAGATGATGGGATGATAATGAAGGGGTAAGGAGAAAATGGAGGGGAGAGAAAGACGAACCTGAACCAATTCCCAACCCTCACAAAATCCAACGAATCCGGCACCACAACACACGCGCCAGAGCTTTGAACCGCACTCTTGAGCATCGCGGGTAACACCTACACCGTCAACCATGATCAGCATCCCAGAGTTAAGGAGTAGGAGGAGGGGAAGGGGAGGGACGATACCTGGGACGTAACGAACGCGAAACGCGCGTCAGGTTCGGCCACTGGATCCCTCGAGCTCGACGGCGGTAAGCTCATGAATTGCTACAAACACACCACATCGATCAGCCCTCTTGCCTCGATCAAAACGAAGTAAAAACATACCGTATCGACGCCCTCAGGAACTCTAACCGCGTTATACCGCTTAACAGCCCTCACCTTCCCCTCGACGTTTTTTAGGGATTTGTTGTACAACGCGCGGGTTTCGGGCGTCTCGTGCCGGGAGAGGAGGAGCGTTTGACGGAGGTGGGCCGCGCTGTATAATATGCGAGTCAGTATCCACCGTGTATGGGAAGATAGAACAGGGCAGGGAGGGAGGGGGAAGCGTGGGAACGACTCGCGCCACAGTCCAGAATTGGAATACGTACTGTCCGTCGAGGTACCACGCCTTTACGCGTCCGAAATCCGTCTCGTGGCTTTCCTTTGGCAATTCGTTCAGATGGCTCATCACGAACTGTACTCCGCATTAGCTGAGGGTAAAGGGGGAGGAGGGGAGGAGAGGGGGAGGGTACCTGGACGTGTTCCCAGTTCTGCATCCTCATCACGTCCGCTTGGTCGATCACGGCTATCTCGATGCTGCTCAGAAAGTCGTAGTTCCTACTCACTTTGCATTAGCCTTTGAAGTAAGAGAGCGAGGAGGAAGAGGTCGTACTTGTTCTTTTCGATGGCCAAGCGAAGACCGAGTGGGGATGCGATGAGGATATCGGAAGAGTAGAATTCGGTGTATGCTTTCATCCCTCGTTTAGTCAGACGTAGACCGAGGCGGAAGGAGTCGTCCACATTCCCACTCAAAATCTACGGCACGTAAATGAGATGGCGTAAGTAGGGAATAAATGATGAATGAGACACACACCTCGACGTGATCCTCAGCATACACTCCCCTCGGCGCATCCCTCAACTTATCGCTACTTCCCTCCGGCAATCCAAATTCCCTCTTATACCTCTCCTCGCCTTCGATTTTGCTTCCGGGTAAAGAAGAAGAGAGTGCGGAGAGCCATTTAAGTGCTTGAGAGCGGAAGGGTGTAAGGATTAGGAGGGCTGGACGGGTGAAGCCTTGGTCGGGCTCCATCTCTTCATCCTCTTCGACTGCATCCTCCTCGGCGACGTCTTTCTTGCTCTTTTTCGCTTTTGATTCGCGCGCCTTGATCCTCTTCGTATTGCCCAACACGATCTCGCTCTTCTTCAACACATGATCCAACCCATGTACAGCCGTACACCTCCTCAACGTCTCATGCAACCCGATATTGCCAGCTAGATGACCATGGTACACGTCCTTCCTACTCGCTAATAACGCGAGCGCGGAAGTGTGGTGAGCGCGTGCTTTGGGAGGGAGGGTGGATAGGTGGGTGGACCAGTGCGTACGGAGGCGTGGGTGGAGGTGCGTTGCGGCTGATTGTTCGTCGAGAGTTTGGGCGGGTGTGGGAGGCGAGATTGTGGGTGTTGAGGATGAGAAAGTGCCGAGGGCGCCGTAGGTGGTGGTCGTGGTTGTGTACGTGCGCTCGAGGGTCGATGTGCGTGTTGCGTCGGTTAAAATGGCAGGTGTCGGTCCGAAATGGGATGTATACCCCGGGTCGACGTCGGAGGCTATATATATGATCAGAATGTGTATTTGATGCGGATAATGTAGAGAACATACCGGCTACCTCTACACCTGCACCTTCCTCCACTTCCTCGTCGCTCTCATCACTCCCACTCCCACTCCCACTTCCCTCCCCTTTATCCTCCTCCTCTTCAACCACAACAACCTTCCTCGCATTCAACTTCTTCCGCGGCCCATCCTCAGGCGCAAGCAACGCGTCTAAACGGCGTTTCTTGTTACTGCGCGAGGCGGAGACGTTGAGCAGCGTCAGGAGACGCGTTTTGGGAGAGTTAGGGTCTTCGGAGGGCATGAGAGGCGCCATAGTGCTTGACGTGGACGCCGGGGGGTAGAGATGTGGGTGTGGCGAACGGACGAAGCGAGAGACAGGAGTGGGCGAAAATATGGATCAGACGCGGTCACGGGAGATCGGGCCGAGCCTACGATGCGTCAAAGCGCAACTTGCTCTCGACGTCCACCTTGACGTACGACGTGCTTCTCTCAATCCGCATACTTAGTTCGGATACCCACTTGTCTACCGAAACAAGCTAAATCGCGAAGATAAGATGCTGAGTGTGCAAGTAACAGAGGTTCTATCTCGCTAACATAAGTTGTCCCCAATAGGCACTATCATGCTCGACTGCTCCCACTTGTCTCTATCCCCTCTCATGCTCTCCGTGTGCCCACTCCCCGCTACTCGACGACAGTTGCTAGTCAGCCACCCCCAAAGCTCCCTCAGACCTCTTGTTCGTTCCGTGTACCCGCGCCGTGTGCTCACCAACACGCGCTAGCTACTAGCCACCTCGCCGCACTCCCTCTTCCCACTCGTAATCTCCGTGTGCCCGCGCACCGTCTCTCCACGATTGCCAGCCTGCTTTCCGTGTCTCCCTCATCCCTCTCGTTTTCCCATCGATCTCACCACTCGTTGTCGATATCTATCTTCATTGACTCCCCTTCATCCTCTTCCACATCCTCCTGCGTACATATGCGAGAACTGCCTCGACAACCTCAGATTCGCCACATGAGGATGCGCTATCGGGTCATCGCTTCCCAGCGTCTTCGCGTAGCCTCGCGCGCTCACGTTCGCGCATTGGGTAGTCGTACAGGCGGATCAACCCCCGCGCAGATTGGACCGGACGCACATTCAATGCGATGGAGGTGCGCGTTGAGGGGGGCTTAACCCGAACGTAATCGAAAGAGCGTAGAGCCCTCGCGCCGGGTCAAACCCGCCGTTGCGCTCATGTGCGCCTTCGTCGCCGCTTCGGGCGCCCATCTCCGCCGTGCGTTGAGGTATCGCGCATAGTAGTCCTGCCAGGCCGCCCAAACGCTGAGCCGCAGACCATCGTGCAGCTGGTACGAGATGTTGACGATCGTGCTCGAGTAGTGAGGTGGACATGACAGAGCGATCGAGAAGTTTGCCCTCGGCCTTTACGGCCTTCCATCTTCAACGCCAGCTCCGGCCTCAGCTTTGACCGCCACCGAACCCATTGCCGCTCGCGGATGGTTCACGTGGGCTGAAGTTTAGTTACCCATGGTGAACAACTGGGATCAGGAAAGTGAACCAAGGCGGTGGTGATTCCAAGGAATCGGGTATACTTTGCTCTTTGAGCAGCAACGACTGATAGTCATCGCCGGCATCCTTGAGACCGGCATGGAAGCTACGAACTTTTGGCTGGAAAGGCGTGTACTGCCCAATATGAGTGAGGTCCGTAGCTGTATTGGTCGAGAAGAATAGCTTGATGAAGCCTTCCCGTTTGTGATGAGACGGTGCTGGCCGATGGTGTAATAGCAGATCCACGGGTTCCAGGGCAAGACCGATTTCCCTGTTTTCTAGCATAGACGGCCAGACGATGGGGGTGCTCGCAGGCGGTTTGTACATCTCTGCTACAGAGATGTTAATTCCGGAGGAACTCACAAACAGCATCGTGTGCCACTCACAAATCGACAAATCTTCGCAGTCAAAACAAAAAGCCCAAGTTGACAGCGGGCGTATTGCTTTGATGCAATACAAGGTGACCCTATAGGCCGGCACGTTGGCAGAAAGATGGAGAGTGTCGCTGGCAGAGAGCTCATGAGAGCGTAAAGATCTAGGTGTACGATTTCCTCCGTTCAAGTCACAAGTTGTGCTCAGCCCGTGCACAGTAATGAAGACCCCGTATCGCCCTAACAAGTCATAGGATATGGGCCTGCCGCGGTACAAGTGCCAGAAGAAGTGATTGGCAGCATTCAAAGCAGGGTATATGCAGCCTGCCTTCGCATCAATTGTCCGGCAGAGCCTTCGCTTGAGATCAGGAGACCGGAGGACTCGCAACACAAGATCCTTGAAAAGATTGTCATGAGCGCATTGCACAATCGAGTCCCTCGGTACTTGGATATCCGTATCGAGTGACACAGACTCATGGTGAACTTTGGAATCTTCTGTGAGCTCGCGCAGAAGTTCTACACTGAGTGAGACTGTGACGCCTGTCTAAAGACGCACGACCGAGAACCCTCGGGAGAGCAGGCGGGACGGGAGTCGCGAAGGTGTACGGGCTAGCTGAGTGCAGCTAGAAGAGGAATGATACTAGCGAGAGTAGCGCTAGGAGAATGACTCCTGTAGTGCACGATATAGCGGAGCGAGAGAGCGCCGCAAGTAATAGTCTTAGCGAATGTCTTAGCGCTGGTGAATACACCGTGCGCGTGCAATAGAGCAAGAAATGAATATATTGATGTACAGATAGTAGCGAGCGAGCGTAGCGAGTGAGAACGAGACGAGACCGAGAACGAGACTACGAGACGAGAGAACGAGGCGAGGACGGAAGAACGAGTGAGTGATGATGATAGTAAAAGATGAGTAAGTCCTTCCGCCTTCCTTTCCGCTTCAGGCCGGTCGGCCCTTGCCGAGACTCCTTCTCACGGACTCCGGTCCGGCCCCGAGCCGTCACAGACACAGCCGTACTCCAAGATGTCTTCTGAGCGTAGTAGAAGAAGGAAGAGGGGGTCCCTGTGCTTGGAGAGTCTGATACGAGCTCGAGCGTGGACTGGAAGGCTTCAACCTGAGTTGCCCTCATGATAGCAGCACAGTGTTGATCTTCAGCGGAGATTTCGCGAGATAGAAAAACGCGGAATGCAGTGCCGATGGACACACCGTGTATCTCGCCTGCGGCGACAATGGCACGCGCATCTTGCATTTTTACCGGATATACGTCCCGTGCGCTCTCTGGAATGTGTGTAGAGAACAGTAGGCGGTCGATGTTCTGACCCATACATCCCGGCCGCGGGACACGCCACCTCTGGGTTGCGGCCGCGCCGGTCGGCGGTACACTGTCATCAGAGATCCATTCCATTGGTCAGAAGTCGACTAGTGGTACGGTATGTTACGCACCCATTCTTTGTTGGCAAGCCAAATATAAGGTCTCGATACGTAACCTTTGGCCCAACCTTGTACAAAGTCTCGAGAAGCGCCGATGTGAAATGACCGCGGTCAGATCCACTGGCGGCACCGTTGACCACGCTGCGATCTTCGATGGCTTTCTCGCCCGCATCGCAAGCAGCCAATAGCACGTGCGATTCGTACAATTCCGCTACAGTGGGAGAAAGTCCGTCATCGCGACCGTACTGAGTTTGGAAAGTCCCGAAACCTGAGTGGCAGCAGTCGAGGATCACAGTCTATATCCAGAGTCAGTAAGCAATGGCAGCAGTGATTGGAATACTCACGATATTATTGCCTTTACTACAAGACATCTCGTACAAGTGCTTGCCGATCAAGTATGCCGGAATAGGTTCAATGGGTTTACGGTTGCCACGTGTAATAATGGTGAAGTCGTGAGGTATAATGTACGAGAGTCGTCGATGATATAAACCATGACCAGCAAAGTATAACAGAACAGGATCCCCCTTTCGAAGAGTCTTGCTGTTGCAAAGATCGCGAAGTGCGTCCAAAATCGCACTGCGCGTGGCTTCAGAGTCGCGTAAGCTGAAGATCTGGTCCCCAGAAACATGCAGCTCGTTGACCAGATAGTCGCGTATGGCATCGGCATCACGGACAGCTCCGTTTAGCCTACCTATATGGCGGCTACGATACCTGTTGATGCCTATGATGAGAGCGTGAAGCGACGAGTACGGTTTCCCATCCGTGCTGGACCTTTCGTGATGTCGTCAGTCACGACAGGGAGGCCGGGTTGGTAAGATGAATACGAACATATCTGAGCGGGCTTTGGTCTCTTGAGCAAGCTCATCGGGTGATTCGAGCACGACAGTCATCTTCGGGTGGTGTGCTCAGTGGTAGCGCAGATAGCAGAGTGTGCAAGTGGGGATGAGGGGGAATGACAACGGCTGATGTCGTGTGCCATGAACACACAGATATAACTTCCAAGACGCGGACACGGCAAAGCCATTCCGGTGTCGTCCACACACAGCCGCAGGGAAGACCCGGCGATCTACTACTGAACGGGACGTTGAAGTTGACCTTTCCCGACGGGGCAATCACGGGCAGTTCAAGCGTGGCGTGGATCCTTTCAACAGAAATGGTAGAGTAAAGCTATGTCCCACCATACACGATCCTTGGACAGGAAGCCGATCTCACCGCTGCAGGGACTTTGTGAGGCGGAGGAACTCGCAGGCGAAGGCACGCATCGTGCGTAGCACGGCAGACGCCAGCATGCGATGCAGTCCAAGGACAAGCAACAGGACGGCGAGACAGAACGCGAGCGCAAAGGCCGGTCTGATGCGAAGAGTCGGAGTGCCCAAGACTTCATACAAGTCGATAGGATCAAGGACATGGATGGTGAACTAGCCTGAGGCACTTCATTATCCTGACTTTCCTACATGGCCTCACTGTGTTCTCCTCCTTAGCATCGCTTTGTTCCACTACTTTCCCGCCCTACATAGCAACTGGACGCACATTAACGTCTTGTTTGGTCCGTACTCTTCGGGCACGAGAGGCGCTTGCAGGCGGAGTTTCTTGCTACCGCGGCTGCACGAGCCGTGATCGTTGCGCAGCCTTGTCAGGAGAGCAGCTGTGATATTATGAGTATAGAAGTGAAGCCAGGTGCCTGGGCTTTCCAGCGGAATGAGGTTCCAGAGATGTGTCGCGAACGTGCGAAGCAGGAGAAGGGCAGCCTAGGAGGGCAGAAATCCGCGGCGGTTTGAGTCTGCCGCGGTCACGTGGCTCCGGGCCGACTGATGCGACGTGTCCGAGTTAATGTGACGCGCGGCAACGGCGCGTCCGAGTCGTCGAAACACGTCCTTCGACATCCACGCTTTCAAGTTTCTCTGAGTGCTCTCATGCTTCACTGACATTTGCCATACCTCTTCGAGGTCGTTTCTTGGTCTTTAAGACGAGTACCAGCACTGGTTGGAGATTTGTATCCTTTCTTAGCCTTCACATCGCCTCAAGAAGAGCATACGCCGCGCCCATCTCGCCCTCCCCCAGTGTCCCAGATAAGTGAAGCTCTGGAAGCGTCAGATAGTATGCATCGGCGAGCAGCGTGTCGTCGTCTCTGATGGACCACAGTGGCGACAGCACCCTCGAATCCAATCTGCAGAGACTCTTCAGGTATGGTCTAGTCACCGACGGTGGTTCGACACGCGGAGAGAAAGGCGGACTCTACATTGCTTGCAGTTGTCGACATGAGGTAAATGCGCTCTTCAACGGGTCCGCAAAATCTTGCTATCCGTGCCAAACGAGATGCGACCATGGCGTCGAGAGTAAGACTGCGCGTACGACGCGGGCGGGTTGATGCCCGGTTGCGAACCAAGATAGAGGAAGAAACATGGAATACTAAGAAGGATTCGCGCAGATACAGCATACGAGGACCTGAGGCTTGACCGTTCACACCCGCAGCGTGCAAGGGTAGTCGTTGGTTAAGTGGACCTGTAAGACACCGAGTGATGTGTGGTAGACGGTCGGGTTGGGTCTGCTGTTCCATATGTCAGTACGATGTCTTCATCCACATGATAAGATATCAGCTTACGCGCTCCCCAATTCGAACGCCTGTAGTACACGGTGTACAATTCGCCTCCAGAGGCGCCCAACAACGCGGAGAGCGGATATGTCCCTTGGGTGAAGAGGTGGATAGCCATATCGCACTCGCAGGTGTTATGTCGATGCAAGTATGATTGTCACTGGGGACGTAGTGTTTCCGCCTTGACCGATGAAATGCGCCTTTTCCACTGCATCTTCCCTGCCGACCTGCAACCCCTTATGTAGCACTCTCCTCACGCGCCTTGACCCTGTTCGTGTTGCCCAACACAATCTCGCTCTTCGTCAACACATTATCCAGCCCATGTACAGCCGTACACCTCCTCAGATGCTCATGCAATCAAATATTCCTGGCCAGATAACCATGGTACACGTCCTTCCGACTCGCCAGTAATGCCAGTGCCGAAGAATGTTGAGCGCATGATTTCGGCGGGAGGGTGGATAGGTGGGAAGTCCAGTGGGTACGGAGGCGCGGGCGAAGATGGTTGGAAGCTGATAGTTCGTCGAGTGAGGTCGGCTGGGGGGAGGAGGAGGCGCTGGGGGTTGAGGAGAAAGTGCCGAGGGTGCCGTAGGTCACGTTTGTTGTTGTGTAGCTGCGCTTGACGATGTGCATGCGGCGTCGGTCAGATGGGAGGTGTGGGTCCGAAGTGGGAGGTGTACCCCGGGTCGACGTCGGATGCTAGTTATGGAATGAGAATATATTTGGGGTAAAATATTGTAAAGCACGTACCGGTCACTTCGACACCTTTCTTCCACCTCCTCGTCACTCCCACTCCCACTCCCACTCCCCTCCTCAATAGGCACAGCAACCTTCCTCGTCAGGCGCAAGCAACATGTTGTGCTAAACCTCTGTTACTCGGGCTAAATAGCGATGTGGGATGTGGTGGACGAATGAAGCGGGAGGCAAGTGTGCAGGTCGACGCGGTCACGGGAGATCGGGCCGAACCTGCAACGCGTCGAAGCAGGTCGAAGCGCAACTCGCTTTCAACGTCCACCTTATTAAATAAATAAGGTTGTCGACATGATAACAATCGTGCGCGCCTTCAATCGCTGTCACCTCCGTCACCTACCACCACCACTTCTTCTCGGACTCTGCCTCTCGCCTTGAACTGAGATGGGCTTCCCACCGCATACCACACGCGTGTTACTATGATGTCTTGTCTCGTGACTGCCTTGCGCCAGCGGCGCTTAACGACGTATATGTATGAGGCGTGTCCCCGCGCGCGACGAGCATCTGCGTCCTGCCTCACATGCCGATGGTACCATCGCGCGAATCTTCTACGAGACCAGCAAGGATATCACCGTCAGTGGCCGATAGCGATGAGAAACACTGCCGTATGTACCAGACCTGGTCCTGGTCGAGCTTCGTTGGGTTGAGGCGTACGGCGCAGAAACTGTGGAAGTCCAATCGCTGAGCGACTCCGTCGCACTGCGATTCACCGATGTGCCCGATGATCTTAGACGCAGAGGTACTGTATACGTGTTTCACGATCGCACGACTGTCTACATACTGATTCTCTGGAGCAGACACTCATCGCATAGACGCACTCGATCCGACGCTAAACCGCTCTGCTGCTTCGAGTTCTACCGTTCTGTCCTGTACTCAAGCTGTAACGCCAATCGGAGATGGTTCGCGCGAATTCGGCGTCTTACCAGCTCACAACACGCCAGAAAAACGGACGCCACGCGAATTGCAAGAGTCCAACCCATTCTTCGCGCCTCGCAAGATCGAGCAAACAGTCATGTGCGTTGACCTAGACAGTTAAGAAGTAGTCCCGCTATCTTACTACGACTCGTAGATCCAGCAAGCACGAGCCGTACGACATTTCTGCGTTCAATACGCTCGACTTCCCCCAGTTCAGTCACGCGTTCACAGATTCTCGTGCGTGGTATCTGACATGTTTTCTAGCCGAGTCTGTCCGCCCGAACACATCCAGGCTGATCCTGAGAAGCGCGGCGGTTGGCGTAGTGCGTTCCACCCAGACGGGACCTTGTACTTCCACAAGGCATCTCAAAGCAAATTCGGGTCCTTCGTGAGGCTTCCTGCGTTCGATCTACGTCGGCGCTTTATCTGATCACCGGCATGCAGAGCATGATCACGGAGGCCTATCTCTACGGAGAAGACATGCTGCATGAAATAACTTTGTTTACCGAACACATGTGGCAGCATATGGTCCTAGCCCGAGACAAGTTTCCTGACGGGGGCTTCGAGCTTGTCATGAACGTCAAGGTTGATCCTGATACGGGCAACCTAGTTTGGAGGTGCGTGCGACGGGTCCTCTGGTGCTCAAAGTCCGACGCGAAACCTTTCAAGCTATTACTTCATCGACCACATCCGTCGCATGCCTTTCTGGATGCGAGACTACAACCCCAGTGTGCATATGCGCACTACAGAAACGCTAGGCGTATCCTCCCCTGACCATCTTCGTACGTGATCATCGATGAACTTTGTCTGGTAGTTTTGACGTCGTTCTTAGGCTACCTCTTGAGAGCTATGTACTGGTGAGTAACGATCTGACACCCTAGATCAACTGTTAACAGCTACGAAGGGAGCATTGCGCACTCTACCCCTACAGCAGTAACGGCGCGCGCGCTCTTCCAGACGATGTTCATGCAAAACTCATCACAGACTTGGCTTGGTGCGCTGCAGGTAACAGTAGTCGCTCACCTTCAAGGCTAGTACTGATCGTCATAACCGACAGAGTCCATTCTCGCGCCGATTCGGTATACAGCGCCATATACTGCGGAGGAGGCCGTCAGGTTGCGCAAGGAATTGGATCACCTTCGGCTGTGTGAGCTCAAGATCCTCTGGTTTTAGGACTTCGCTAATATTGGCACTGGTGCAGACTCCCAAAGAGATTCAGGGCCTTATATCGAGATTGCAGGTGCGAATCAAATCAGTTCTCCTAGGCGAAGGATGGATCACATTGACGACTGAACTTGGATAGGGCGGACTATCAGTACTCTCGGTGAGCACCGGTCTCTACATCGCTCTACGACATCTCTGAACTCTATCTCAGAGAGATGGCGTTACGAGTTTCTTCATGGTACCCAAGTAATACGCCGTTTCCGCGGACAATCAGTCCTACCACCTCAGCGGTCTTCCGTTTTATACCGAGCATTGGCACCCACGCTTTTCTACGCGCCACTAGCGCATCTATACGACTGCAGGAGCATCTACCTTGACGGCCTTCTAGCAAATGAATCAGAATGGACGATATACGTGAAGAGGCTTCTGAGCGAGTGGCGAGAGTTCGTGATCTACGTATGCACCTTCATTCCCTTTACTGTGTGCACCATCTCAGTTCTGAGATAGGCCATCATCCTGCTCCTCGCCAACCTCGCATTTCTTGCAGTCCCAAGCACGCTACTCACGTCAGCAAACGACGGGCTGAGCCATGCAGTCAGCTCAGATCGGCCGGTATCTTCTGCGGCCGTTCTTGGCTTCTGCTCCCTGCTGGCCAGTTTGGGCAGCACGATGATGGGTTTGCTCCTCATTCGTCAACACCGAGGTGAGGAGATCATCGACAACCCTCGTTCGGTGAGAGTCATCTTGTTGTCACTGAGCTAGCGTACTAACGATCTTCGACGTAGGACAAAGCCGTCTTCATGGAGAAGCGCAGGTCTACGCACTTTGGATTCGAACCTGTGTCTATATTATACAGCTTGCCTTCCGTGCTTCTGATGTGGTCGTAAGTCCTTCATCTTCCTGTGTTCTGTGCCAGTATGAACTCACTGTGTTCATCTCCTACTCTAGTGTCCTCCTGCTACTATGCGCAGTCATAGCTTTCACGCTCTCGAGCTCTTCTTGGCCGGCGCGCGCGTCGACGCTCGCAGGGCTTATCGTCATCATCGTGTCTCTATCCTGGGCAAGCTCTCAGCGCGTTCTCTTCGTCCAATGCCCACACTTACATAGTGTTTGCAGTGCATCCGAGTAGGGTGGGGCTCCTCCCTCAATCGCGACTTCTTTAGATACAGGAAACATACGAAGCCTTCAACTCCGTCGAGGAGACGCCTTATCCCGCAAGCCATCAGCACTGCGCTACACACCTTCAACGCGAGCACCACCCGGCTTCGTGGACTCGATGTCTTCCGTTCCAACAAAGCTGATGAGCGTACGAAGAAGACAGAAGAGACTGTGTAGCCCGCGTGCTGTCTGGCACACGGCCGGACCGGAACCCCTATGCGATACTCCGTTGAGAGGATACAGATACGACTGCTGCGCATGCGCAGGTGTGGTTAGGCGTGAAGGAGGTCCGTTTGAGTTGTGCGATCCTTGCGATCGATGGGCTGTAGGTATGACAATGTTGTACTGCCAGCGTGGTATAAGATCATCAGAAAGTTGGATTGGTACGTTCACGGACATACGTGCACTAGGAATTTCCACAGCAATCGCTTGGAGGGTCACAACCCACATCATATCCTGGGATGTCCTTTGTGCAGAGTTCGAATACAAAGATGATGATATTATGATCCATATATATGAAGCACGTCTCCGAACAAAAAATAGATCCTGAACATCGGGCCAACCTTTCTCGTACTGAGTCCTGAAGCGAAGATTATAACGGTATCAGCGTCCTGACCTCTACTCAGCTCCAACTCCAACATCAGAAGCCCCGTCTTCGAGTCGCAAGAACGTGCCGATAAGGCAAACACCAGTGTGCATGATGATGTCGTACTGGTACTTGCCCTTGATGTCCTTTTCACCAGCGGGCTCGCTAGACTTGGCGTAGACCCAGCCAACATAGAGTGAACCGTCCTTGAGGCGCCCGTCGAAGTGCTTGATGTATCCCATCATCCAGTTCATCCCGATGCAGCCCTCGAGCGTGAGCTCGCCGCGCGCCTCCATCTCCCAGCCCGCGCGCGAGCTACACCGGACACCGACTCGCCGATGCTAGGGATAACGACCACCTTCTCGAGGTCGGTCGCGGAGCTTAGCCAAGTTCTCGAGCGTCTCCGGCGTCCAAAGCACGAGGGAGTCGAAGCGGAGATTGACGCGGGGATGATGTTGACCGTCTGAAGAACGCGCTCGGCGAGCGTGGTGCAGATGCGGGTGGGTAATCTCGGAGATGTCGGCGACGTGGTCTACGCCGCCGCTCAGGTCGGCCCAGATAGAGTTAATTTGGGAGCAGAATGTCATCTCTATGGCAGAAAAGGCGTGAACGACGTGCGCCTCGTCCTCCTGCGCGATCAGGTTTTTCGTGTCCATGAAACCCGTGCCGAAAGTCCAGCTGTCAGAGTAGTAGGGGGCTGGCCAACAACTTCGCTGTAGTCGTCGATAAGCTCCCAGCCGAACATCTTCGCCAGCGCGTACCTGTAGAGCATGTAAGCAACGGGATAAATGGAAGTAGTGTAGAGGATGTACATATTGCTCTTCGAGCCGATCCGCGCGGTTCATGATCGCAATACAGCGCGCGGTGATCTCGTGGTCGACGGCGGTGAGGGTCGTAGAACATGAGCAGCGCATCCTGACATACCCAGTTCCACGAAGAGCCGAGGTGGCGAGCCTTGAGCGGGCTTGATACTCTTGATGTACACGCCGCCGTGCTCGCGAATGATATAGTCAAGCTGCGGCGTTGGATCTCGCCAACGAGGGAGTCTTTCTTGAGGTTGCGCACGTAGAGCTCGATGTGCTGAGCTGCGAGCTGCTTCTGCTCGGCCTGGTACTTGGTGAACTCCTCTGAGTCCACCACCCCTGCCGTCGTTGACCGCGCCAGACGGTAACGTGATGCCCCGGCGCTGTGCGAACTGTCGACCCAGACCATCCCATCAACCTCCGAACCAAGACGCTTAGCAGGCTCCATAGTTGTACCAACGTGTAGACGGCGTCCGAGCACTGCTCGCCCTTCTCCAGCAGTGATGCGAACTCCTGGCTGAGATCGCCGAGGACCTTGTTCTGGAGCGTCGACTTGCCGAGCGGTATCTCGCTGATGCCCTCCTTGAGCTTCATATGGCGAGAATATACACGGCCTTGATCGGGATGCCCTTGATGGTGGCGAGGGTGCCGGAAGGCGCGGCGACAGGTGCAGCTGCAGCTATGGATACAGCAGCGGATAACCTCGACGTTGTAGTTGACGATCTCGACTACGCAGTCGCTACCATTCGCAATGGTGTCGACAATTTCCCTTGGCGCAGCGTCCGAGGAGGTCTTGTTGACGCGGCTCTGGTTGATTGGACCGCTTAGCGGCGCCGCGGATACCACGCTAGAAGACGACGTGGACGGGGGTACAGTAGTAGAGGCAGAGAGTGCGTCTGCGATTGAAGCCTGCGCCGAGTAATTGCCGAGCGAGCGGCATGCGAAGGCAGTAGCGCGCTGCACGAGCTCGCGCGTGCGCTTGTCCTCGAGAGCGGCGGGGCCCAGTAGTACGACGCTCAACTACGCGGCTCTCGTTTAAATCGCTTCGGCTCCTTCCAGCGTATGAGATTATCGAGTGCGTTCATTTTGGTCCGTTCTTGTTGGGGTGGTAAGATGCATCCAGGCTGCGTTCAAGTAGAAAGCAGCGAGCAGTGTTCAGCGCTTTGTGCGAACTGAGATCTTCCACCAGCGTTGGGCGGGAGTCAAAAACCCGGAAGAGTGGCCGGTCGACGCCGTAAGAGGGTGGATGAAGGCGGTCAAAAAGAAAGAAGTCCAAGGAGACACAGGAGGACACGCGCGGATACACGCGCCGGATCAATCGCTTCCGTGTTCTTGCTCTTGCTTCGTACATTCGCCACATCCCACATCCCACATATCTATTGCTATTGCTACCTAACCCTCTCGCGTGAAAGAGGCTCAGCACGACATGGCTCCTCCAAGCTCCAATGCCCTGCGAAGACTTCAACTCGCCCAAAACGCGTCAATGTCGCTGCTCAACATCTCCGCCTCGCGCAGTAACAAAAAACGCTATTTGGACCCATTGCTTGCGCGTAAGGAGTAGAAGCTTGATGCGAGGAAGGTTGCTGTGGATGAAGAGGAGGAGGATAAAGGGATGAGAAGTGTGGGCAGGAGTGTGGGGAGCGACGAGGAAGAGGTGGAGGAAGGTGCAGGTGTAGAGGCTGCCGGTACGCTCTCTACAGTATCCACACCAAATATATTCCGAATCTATATATCTAGCATCCGACACCGACCCGGGGTATACCTCTCATTTCGGACCGACACCTCCCATCCTAACCAACGCACATCCACCCTCGAGCGCACCTACACAGGCCTACACAAACACGACCTCGGCACTTTCCCCTCCTCAATCCCCACAATAGAGAGATTTCCCAACGTCCGCATTCGAGCTCGTTCGCGCCCGCAGTCTTCGAGTTGTTGGATGGAGCCTGCGGCCCCAGCCCGCTCGCGCGTGAGACCGGCGTCTTCCCTCCATCCTACGCGCTCAAAAAAGACAGGGCTCATCGTCTCCGCAACATTCGGCCCCGAGCTGCTCAAGGCTGGACTGTAGCATCGCGTCGCGTCGCGAAAGTTGGTCCTCAACGCGGCTCAAGAACGGGCTCCAACATCGCCTCCCGCACCCGCATCAAATCTCGACAGGCCTCCAACCATCCCCAGCCGCTCCTCCGTACCCACTGGTCCTGCTATCTCATCTTCCTCCCTCGAAATCACACGCTTAACGCTCTTTGACTTCGGCGTTCCCGGCAAGTAGGAACGACGTGTATCATAGCCATCTGGCTGGGAATATCGGGTTGCCTGAGACGTTGACGAAGTATACGGCCGTACATGAGTCGGAAAAAGAGCGAAATTGTCGAGACGCGTGAGGGGAGCGCTGAGAAGTTGAAGGCCGGCGAGAGAGATGTAGTCGAGTATGCCGAAGCGGACGCGGTAGGGAACGCGTAGTCTATGGGACAAGGCGACGTCCCAGTGGCGATCATGTATGCGGCAACGCAATAGTTGCGAGTGCGGTTTGGCTATCAGCCTTTTCACTGAGAGTGTGTAAGTTGACACCTCATTGTGTGGACGAAGGCGATGTACTGATATATGGAACAGCAACCCAAGAGTGACATATAACTCGGGCTCACTCGCCCGACAACTCTCGCGCACTGCGGGCGTGTACGACCAAGGCGCCGAACCGCGTGTGTAGACAATCGCGGTCCCTCTCCGCACCTCGTGTGCGTCATTCATGCGCTGGCGAAGTAGCCTGGGGTTCCTATCCGGGCCATGAGCGGCACATGCGAGCGCCAGCGTCAAGGACTTACCGTGGCTGTGAGCGGCGTGGGCGATGTGAAGTGGACAGGACTGTGCGGTCTGAGCTCGGGGAGCCTGTTCATAAGTTCGGCACGCGCGCGGTCAAGCGGTGGAAGGAGTTTGGCGATACGGTTTTCAAGCTGGCGAGGGAGAAGAGGGGAGCTGGGGTTGAAGGATCGCGAGACTATATCATGCTGTTAGAGACAGTTGGTCGTATTCTGTGCTGGAGGTTGTTTACAGGTGGTCTCTGCGGGTGTTGCGCAGGTCGTCGCTCGCTCTTTCTATATTTCTTTCTCCCTGTTTCCCTTCAATTGCTTGTGTCTGCCCAGTCGTGTAGCTCCCGAAACTGTGTATTCGCATCGATGCATCTCTCAAGCAAATATGTGCGAGTGTTCAGCTGCTGCCACTTCACTTCCGGTGAACGAGCGAATGTCACGAATAGCGCGGCATCGTCTCACTTATAGCCCGCTTACTAGGGCAGACCTAGCGTAGCGGAAGATGAGTACGCTGGAGAGGGTGCCTGAGGATATTCAGAGGGGCGAACTATCCCTCCTGAACCCGACATTGAACGAGGTCGAACGGCATATCCGCCCGCCTCGGCCTCGGTGGCCCCAGCTCCATGCATGCTGGGAGGCACACACTCTATGGCCGAGAGCAGTGACAGTTCGACCGGAGATATATTCAAGTTATATAGAAGTCATGGAACATACGCCGAAGTGCACGGATGGGGCCCAACTAGAACTAGCGAACCTATCCTCGCCCACTTGTTCTCTCAGGGCGTTCACCGCCCCCGTCTGCCCCTTAGGAACCACGCGATTGCTCCGCATCTCAAGCAGCTTCTTGTAATACGCCTCGACGACGATAGGCGCATCACTATCCCCGAAGGTCCACATCGTTGCAACGACCCCCTTAAAGCCGACTGTGAGCGGACTCCTCTAGTTCTGTCGCCTGTGGCAGTCTGGCACGCCGAGAGAAAAGCGAGCTCCGCGTTCTCTGACACGGTACCCATGAGGTCGGACAGCGACAACGGTCCATCGTCGAGGTGGAACGCGCTTCGCGTCGCATCTCCGGTCTGCTGCGATCCGTGGCAAGCAAGTGCACCCAAGCATAATGATTCATGACATCGCGGACGGAAGCGAGGTTAGCCTTGTCGTCATTCGACCGCGCGCTCCTGCTCCTTGACGGCGGCGTCAGTGTCTCCGACCTCGCCGAGGCGCTCGAAGCGAGTATTTAACGAAATGCCAAGATTCATCAGGCGCGTTGGGAGCTCTGCGTGTCCTTCGGGCGTCAGGTCGACCGCACGCCACTGCGTTGTGAGAGCAGCATCGAGGTCTTTGACCTCTCCGAGGTGGCCGAAGCGATTCGTGAAAGAGTTGCCGAGGTTTATAGGTGCATCGGGAGATCTGCATGTCCTTCGGGCGTCAGGTTGGCCGCGCGCTGCTGCGTCGAGATGGCAGCATTAAGTAATGACCTTGGCCTCGCCGAGGCGCTCGAAGCGATACGCGAACGAGATGCTGACGTTCATCAGGCACTGAACAAGACTTGTATGTCCGTCGGGTATTAGGTAGGCGCCGCGCTGCTGTGTCGCAATGGCAGCATCGAGGTTCTTGACGTCGCCGAGGCGCTCGAAGCGGCGCAGTAACGAAGCGCCGAGGTTTGTTAGACATCTTGGGAGCTCAAGAGACCTATTTCCGTTGGATGTCAGGTCGACCGCACGCTGTTGCATCGAGATGGCGGCGTCGATGTCCTCGACCTCACTGAGGCGCTCGACGGTTTATCCAATAGACCACGCTTTCTCCACTTCATCCGCTTCGGCATAACGTGCACCATCTTTCTTGCCAGCTTCAACTTCTTAGCGCTCCCCTCGCGCGCCTTGACGATCTCGCTCTTTTCCCAATCCGTGTATGGCCGTATACCTCGTCAACGTCTCGGGCAACCCAATATTCCCAGTTAGATGCCCGTTGTACACGCCCTTTGTACTCCCAATAACGCCGGGGGAGGTGAGGTAGAAGAACCGGTGGATTCGGAGGCGCGGATGGAGATGGGTTGCGACTGCTTGTTCGTCGAGAGTTGTTGAGAGTAGAGGTTGTTGGGGTTGAGGAGGAGAAAGTGCCGAGGGCGCCGTACGTGGTGTGGGTGATTGTGTAGATGCGCTCGAGGGTGGATGTGCGTGTTGCGTCGGTTAGGATGGGAGGTGTCGGTCCAAAATGAGTTGTATACCTCGGGTCGACGTCGGAAGTACCTCGGATCGACGTCGGAGGCTAAATATATAATCAGAATATGGTTGGTGCAAACAATGCAGAGAGCATACACGGTCCGCGTCGGTAGCTAGATATAGAATTAGACCGTCTATTGGGAGCGGATAATGTAGAGAACGTACCGGCTACCTTGACACCAGCGCCTCCTCTAGAGAAGGAGGCAGTGAACGAAACAAAGCGCGCAGCGAATCCGACGCGGTCACGGGAGATCGGGCCGAACGCGTCGAAGCGCGACGTGCTCTTGACATCCACGTTCACGTATGGCACGCTTTTATCAATACGCGTAGCTTGGATTTCCACTTGGGATGGTTGTCTACCGGAATAAGCTAAAGCAAAAAGATAAAATGCCGAGTGTGAAAGTCACAGAGGTTCTATCTCGCTATAGTAAGGTATCAAACTCGGCGTTGCGCTCATGTGCTCCGCTTCGGGCGCCCATCTTAAGGTATAATATCGCGCATATCCCTGCAGGCACGCCAATACGCTGACCCAGCTGGTACGGGAGGTTGACAATCGTGCTCGAGTCGTGAGGTGGGCACGATCGAGCGATCGACAAGGTTTCCCTAGGCCTTTACAGCCTTCCGATCTTCAACGCCAGCTCCCCCGCTTCCCCTCCGCCTCCAACTTGCGCCCCGAGAAGTAATTGGACAGACAGCCTGGCAGTCACTGCGGTTTCGAGGTCGGCATATGTGGATTGTCGGTACAAAGCGGGTGTACGTTTGTGCGACGCTGCCGAGGAAGGCAAGACGGCCGGTAAATGGCAAAGGGCGAAGAACACGCGAGCACCACGGCGTGTGCATAATGATCCTCGGCGACAGGGGGAGTGTAGAGCTTTATGCGTTCAAACGCATACCGTCCGCGCAGATATTGGGTCGTTAAAGCTTGTGGGTCAAGACCAAAACGTGACGAGAGACTGGACTGGCAGGCGAGTGGCACTTGTCGAGAAGAGGCTTGCCGTCACTGTGCATAGTATTAGCGCCACTGCTCTATACATGAGAGAGTTTCACGAACCTTGTCCTATTACGGACCATCTCCCGTTAACCCTTCCACATCCTCGTCGCTCTCCCGCTCCTCACCTTGACCATCCGCTTCCCTAGCAGCCTATGTAGCCCTCCACCGAAAACGCTAAGCAGGGAATTGATAACGGTGGTAATGGCACGTCCATCGTTCAGCCCCCGCCTTCGTCTACTTCAGGCAGCTTTGGAGGAAGGTTAGGTTTCGATTGCGAACCGTGTGCATGCCGGCCAGTAGAAACATTATATCATGATAGCTCTCTCGTAACGAAGAAGGCTCCTCTGCCTGAGTACGTGCGCGTCCATCTAGATAGATCGAGTAGGAGTGGGCAAGGAATCGTTCGCGCCGGGCGGAAATAACTCTAATGCCGAGGCCAGAGGCAATATCAGGTCTTCCGAATGTACTTCCATTGAGCGAGGTGAACAGATACTGTTCGGACGAGAAATCCAGCCCAGTGTATCCACTCATGAAGGTGGGGGCATCTGGAAGGCGGCCGGTGTGTGTGAGCATTTGGGACAAAAGCGGCGGGACCCGAACACGCGGGTGCGACGTGCCGGCATGCGTCGGACTTCCGGCTTTGAGAACGCAATAGCCTTTATCAAGTTATGAACGCTGCGAAGGAGACTACTTATAGCAATGCCTTCAAGTTTCGACGATCACCTTTCTCAGCATCTCCATCCCTGACCTCGCGCTTTTGGTTGCTACAGGACAAGACTACACTACCCGAATACCGAGCCCCTTGCTGCGTTGTTGTCGGCGGGGCAAACACATTCCCAGCTTATTGAGTCCCCGACGGCGCTCGGCGATGATCATGCCACCCGAAGAAGTATGCCGGTCTCTCAACGACATAGCGCTTTTACTTGTGGATGGACCTGACGGCTGGAGCCGGGCTACATGGGGTCTCTCGTCTTTGGTATAAATACATTCTCATAGAGGAAGAAGAAGTGTCTTCGTGTGCGTGCGCTCTTTTGCGGTCACCGCCTGTGGCCTGAGGTTTGGGCTCCGTAGACGCTTAGCGGAATGGTTTCAATTCACAATGACAGCTTTGCCTGTCATAGTCGGACGCGGACAGGAAGTCGAACGGGCACTTCAATGCCTTGCCCTACCTCATCCACCAACCCCTTTGCATCGAGATTTTTCGTGAACATGCATGCATGATAAAACCAGCAGTGTTCGAAGTCTCGCAGTCCTACGCATAGTATGAAGGCGACAAATACTCGTGAAATGCGAAATTCGGCTGTATCAATGTTGTCTCCATCAAATGCCAAACGTCAGGGCTGGCAGATCTGGGCTGAGTATCGCAAAATAACGTGGTACATCATCTTAGCAAGGACCTATAGATACACTCCGCCCACTTTTGTACAGCGATATCGCATGAGGGAACGAGGGAAAGCCGTACGACCTCTATGTAGGTGTCGCTCGCGGCGGAGATATAGGTCCCCATGCGCACTTCGGCGCGTTTCACAATCACTACTTCTATAGCTTCAAACACGCTTCCAAAAAAATATGTGAACTTCCGAAGCGGCCATCCAGAGTGCATTCTACTAACCTGCATTTTCCCCTCCATTTCACAGTGGGCCGTTCAAGACTTCCAGCACACGCCGTCGGCCGGTTGCTGGGGTCAAAATGGTACGAGTGTACAGCATCTAAGCTAGCCATGCGAATGCGGAGCTCCGCGACCTTCGGCGATGCTCCTAGACGCCCCCGGTTCATCAACCGATAAAATCCGATTCGAGCGGCCTGTCCTGTTAGATAATGACTGGAACTCCAACACTGTCAACGACGGGGACTTGTCGTCAGTACGGTGGCGTTATTATGAGTCGACACTTGACAGCGCACTTTATATGGACTCAGGTTGGCACTGAGTCGTGTGGATCGGATCCGGGCCAACCCGCTCGGGGGATGTAAGAAGGTAAGATGTCAGCAGACATTAAACAACCTCGCACGTACACCTCCTATAAGAACAACTCCTACCCTTTCGAGGCCCCTCGATTTTTCAGGGGCGTCTCGTCCACCCGTCAGTAGAAGCTGTTCACCCGTAAGCGCGCATAGAATAGAAGGCCATTTTTTCACATTTTCCTAGTCCTGTTTCAGGTATCTATTCACCCATCCAACTCGCTCGAAAGAGAGGGCCTGAGGTCTAGACGTACGAGGTATCGTACGACGTATTAATTCATATCCTTCAATGAAAGTTCGCGAAGCGTTGGGACCGAGAGAGAGAGCTTTGGGGGAATCAGCGCCCGTTACAGCGGAGGACTAGAGACGGCGCTAGAATTGGTGAGGATAGGCCATTGGCGAGGCATGGCAAAACGAGGACCTTCAATCTGCGAATGGGGCTCTTTCCGTAGGGTTCCTAAACGGTGTACCCGGAAGGCCCCTCAACCCAATCCGCGCCCTCAGTCGCGTACCATCACTGCTTGAGCCAACCGGCGAGAATAACTCTGGTGTTGAGGATATTCCACATCGTCTACAATCTCCACGGAAATCAAATCAATCTGCCTGTACAGTATATTTACACGCGACCGCCCAAGCGCTCCATGACGATGCTTTACCATATGTGGCACAATGGTCGTGGGCGTAACGCGGCGGTGCGCCTCTCCCACCTACACCCATACCAATCCACGCCACTGCTCTCTCGAAATGCGGTGCCCAGAGCGACGAGAACGACGAAGACGATGAGATCAACAACACCTCACTCATCACTGGCTCGTAGTTGGCGTAGCATCGTGCACAGCACCCTCTCCCATTCTTGCTGCGGCGCTCGTAACCGTGTTGTCTCTTGCATCCTAGACTGCCAGCACACACGTCGAGCACGCAGCCAGCGATCCGCTCACCAGGGCGCATGTCCGTTGCAGACGCGGAAGATCGACCACCAGCCAGACATCCTGCAAGCCCTTCTTACGGCAGCCGGACTTGTGTTAAATTGTGGGCACCTGCCTCGGAGACGACGGATAAGCGAGAAGACAGAAAAGTTGCAGTGCGTGCGAACCTAGCATTGCCCTGGTGTAGTTGTTGACGTGCTGGCCATCGTAGTCTTTTCCTGTAGATGTAAGCGTCGTCGACGAGACACGGAGCTTTTGACTGGTACTCACGCTTCAGTCGGCACTCGCTCTCTACATCATGCGGGTCTTCGACTTCTTATCAGCGGAGGAGTAGAGTGAGGCCTGAGGTAGGGCAAGCTACGCGTGTCTTTCCCCGTCTTCATCTTAGTCAAAGTCGTGAGGCATCGTCAGCGCTCTGATGGTGGTCAGCCTGGACAATCGCCGAGCGCTCCCGAGCGCTTTATACGTGATGGGAACAGCGCCGACGGCGCGCACGGCACCGCGCTATACGCGTTGGCGGAGAGACCGATCGAGCATCATCCTAATCGCAGGTAGGATTTGACACCATCCGCCCTTCTTCGTCTGTTGGGGACATGACGACGGGTTCCTGCGGCGGCTTGTCAAACCCCGGCCATTTGCTTTGCGCGAAACCGCACGATCATGAGAGCCATATGGGGTCCAGATGAATATGTGGCAGCACACGACAAGCAGATTATCTTGGAGGGTATGGGGGAGAGATGATGGGAGAGAGAAGTAACAAGGGACGGGGCCAATCGATGAGGGGACGGCGCCGCGCCGCGCGTTTGTGTACGTCGACCACCACGAACGCGGACCCCAACGCGGATTACGCGTCCATCGATATCCTTCCTCTACACTCGCCACGTTCGTGCAGACATCTTTCCATGGCTTCCAACTCGTTTATCTCGTGCCTCGGTTGCCTCGGCAGTGGCGGCGATTCTCCTACTGAAGCGAATGCTACGTCGTCGACGACGAACCAGGCCGCCTCAACCGACTTCAAGGCGACGGTTGTTCAAGAGCAACCTTCTGGCGCATCCGCCCCTGATGGCTCTACGCCGTCGACGCATAACAAGGCCGCCTCAGCCGACTCCGATGCGACGGTTGTCGAAGCGCAACCCTCTGGCGCATCCGCCCCTGAAGACCCTGCCAGTCTCGAAGGCGCTATCAGCCCATCAACACTGCTGAACCGCCCCAGAGGGGATGCTTCGCGGGGTAGCGGTCGAAACGCTTAAGACGTCCTCGGTGCGTTACGCTCAACCGTACGCGATGATTCCAAATCATGCTCATTCTTGCGCTTATATAGGTAACCTGAATGCCCGGGTTGCGTTGATGGTGGGCAAGACTGATGCGCGGATATCCTGGTGTGTCTTAATCGATGTCTTCAGCTGATATGAGTGCTCATTGCTTACAGTGTCCGAGCACTCCCTTGCACCACCTCTAACGGCGGATGAGCATTCACTTAACCACGGACCAACCCGCATCGACTAGTATTTCCGGTCTCGTATCTTCATATCGTCTCCATCCCTTTGTGTATAGACTTCTTGTATGTCTTCCTCTCCCAGTTATGCCCCATCTCCCGGCTGTTATCGCCGCTGACATTGCACGATTTCGTCACTCAGCACTGTATCGTTCTTATCTCTTCACGTGTCTCATCTCGCATATGTTTTCACTGCTCCATCTATACCTCATCGCCCGACGCCCGTCTGTTATCACGTTTGTTATTGCCCGTTTCTTGCACTACAACATCCTCCCCGCGCTTGACACTTAGTCTGCCTTTACATATTCAGGACGTGCCTACATCATCTCTCGGCTTGCTCTCTTTTGTAAACCGCGCTTTAGTCTGAGCTCCCATTTTGGAATATGTCCCCTTGAATGTATGCTTTCGGCTGCACCGATGCCCATGACACACTGCTCGTAAACGTCCATCTCCGTCATCGCGAGCGAGCTGCCGACCGGCACTTTCTGGGAAGTAGCGAGAGCAGATCGGTATAGGACACATGTTGACGCAGAGCCAGCCTCCTCCTCGCCACGACGCGTCAAGCCAGCGCATTGCGCGTCTACGCAAGACGCGTGATCGCGACAGTGAGTCTGGTACGCATCATGAAACCCAAGGAAGCTAAGAGTGTCCCCGCGTGTAATTGCCCGCGCCAAACTGGAGCAGCTAGTACCTGATATGGTAGTCTGCATTGCCTGTTTGCGATGGCGTACCTTGTTGGGGGGAATCGAACCTGTCGCCCATACGTGGCGTCTATGCATCCTACGAGGGCCACGCTGATAGTACCGATATTCGCGGATCAGGGCATGCGTACATCTGTATATTCTGCATATTCGGGCCCCGATCAAGCCTCGACACGTTAAGAGGCTTTGATGAGCTCGCAAACCCTTGAGCATCTGAAGAAAGATCGTAGTACTACTACCAGTAGACCATCGGCGGGAACCCAGTCAAGGAACCAGTAGCCGAATCGGGGTTAATGCTCGCAACCAATGCCACGGGCATAGTGCCTGCTACCTTGTCTCAAATTGGCAACGATTTCACTGCGTATATCTGAAGCTCTGGGCATAAATGCCTGGTCTGGGAGGCTACCATGCGGTTTCAATAATATGGGACATACTCCAAGACATGAAGTCATCGTCACGGTCAAGGCCCGAGTTTGAGTTAGGGCTGAAACTAAGGCGCCGCGGTGGCTGAGTTCTACCGCTAGAACTACTTCTGGATGGCCCCGGCCGCTTGAGCATAGACCGGTAGGGATAGCATTCTCACTTCGAAGACCTATCATCGTCAGCGCGCGATTTGGGCGTATCGTCGAATATTAGCGTCGTCCGTGATGTACATGTACTTAGTCTCCGGCTCTGAAGGAAAGTCGAAACTTGAGCCAACGGGTTACGGAAGCACTGGCATATGCATATAAGAAAATTGATGGTAGGTGAGGCGGACAATCTAGCGCGTTGCTGCAGGCGAGCTGATCAGTGCCTTGTACAGTATGTCATGCGTCAGGCGCGTCGGCACCTATACGACGATGTAGACACCACCGTTTGCATCGACCAGCGAGCGCAGGGCGTTAACGTGTCGAGTCTCTGCATCTCCGCTGACACTAACCAGTATGGGTTTCTCTGCCAGCATATTCTCGTCATCGAGCTCGATGCTGATAGTGACGGACGTAAATATCAGAATCGCGGTGAATTCATGTACTGTAACGATCTGATCATGAGTAGAAGTTGGTCTCAAGGACCACAGACGGGCCCCGGAGTACTATTGCGCGTTGGCAGCGGCCGCCAGCATGAATGCAGCCGTTGGGCCTGCACATTCGGGCGTCACAGTCGTTATGAAAACGTAGTAGAGGTATCGGGTTCTTAGCTGTTCCTGGGGAAGGTGGGCAAGTCGAGCGGCGCAGAAAATCCCGGCCTGGCCCTTGGTAGTATGCTGAAGGTACTATGGTATGATTGTATTTCGCTCTACACCCCTTGAGCAGGTGTGGAAGCCTTATTTACGTCGATTCGAGAGGCTGGATACTTACTTGGTAGAAAATGCGTTCGGTATTTCCCGACGCCCCTAACTTCGTAGATCAACACATCGCCTGTATTACCTTGCGTACAATGAACGACGATTGTGCGTGTCACTTTTGCGGTCCTTGTTTGCATCTTTGACTGGTCGGGCCATGGCCGAAGCTGGAGAGGAGGTAGAGGATGTCAAGGGAGAGGGAGAGCTGACGTTCGGGTGACGACGCGCGTGCTAAGCGCTGAAGCACTGCTGGTACAGGGAAGTTCACACGCGTCCGGGCCGTTAGATCCGCATGTGAAGCACATTGTAGGCTGTGTCCCTCCAACATCGCTTACCGCTACGTTGCCGCTGTTCGTGGCAATGGCAACATGCAAGATGAGACGCACTAATATTAGTAGTAGTAGTGGCATCAGCAGTAGTAGTGAACCACCCGATGTGCCATAACAGCACGGGCTGGATTGGACCGGCTATGACCTCTGCGTAACTTTCGCTCTGGCATACATCTCGCCGAACAACGTAAGTACTTCGAAACACTCGTCCGACCGCGCGTCCCCTCACCGACGTCTAGTCGTCAGCCGCTTAAGCAGAGGGGACTGGCGTCGTTCTTGTCCGTATAATCCGATGCGGTCTGCTTTGGCCTGGTAAGTATCTTGGACTCGCCAGCCAGCCGTCCTAGCGCTCATAAGTATACACTGTATGTGCTTGATAAGATATAGCTTACGATATCTCGTGAACCGCACACGGTGGAATCTCTCCGGGCGCGCGCGTCCCGGGATCATCGCGGTCGATTGACTGTGCATATATAGAAGCCTGACATTGTGATACATACATTTTATGAACCGCAAACATTTCTGAACACAAATTCCTTCAATAACCTTTCCAGGGTACCCCCCACAAGGGCCGTGAGTTGTGTCGCGGCATGGCCGCTTTCCCTGTGGTGCGCAAGTCGTGTGCGCCGCTTTGCGCCCGTCCTTCAGATGAGTTCTGTACGTGACTGCTCGTCGCCCTCCTTCAGCGCAGCGGTCCTTTACCCGTCTTCCGCATCCTCCATCGCCAAATCTCTCCATGTCTCCGCTTCTATCATCTCGTCGCCATTCCCATCTCCTGCTACTTCGCGCCGCACCTCCGCCAACGACCGTTTCGCCTCTCTACGGCCCTCCCCGTCCCCATCCTCGTCATTCTCCTCTTCGCCATCCATCCCTTCCGCCGCCCGTCTAATCTCATCTCTCTCCTCCTCTCGTGCCTCTCCCATTCGCTCCTCTGGACGCACGCAGCCCTCATCTCGCGCATCCTGTGCCGACCACTTCCACCGATCCGTCTCCCGCACGAAGACCAACACCGCCTTCACTCCCCTTTCCTCCGCCAGCAACCGCCCTCGTTCTCGCCAGAGCAAACCAACCGCCTCCCTCATCGTCCTGCACTCGACGGCCCGCAAACATCTTAGAACATGGACAGGCGTTTATAACTGACCATGACGTCGCCTGCGCAAGTCAGTGGCCATAAGTATGAATCTCAATCCTCTCGATCCGGTTTCGAACCACAGGCCACATTACTGCAAGGGATCTACACCTTCTCTTTGTCCTTCTTCGTACCCTCGTCCGTACCCTTGAAGCGAGAGACATTGGTGGCACCAAGTCGAGTGATGCTCGCAAAGAGGCGCAACAGAGTCTTCGTCATGGCTGAGGCCGCTGCGCGTCTTCTCGGCGAGGTCGAATGTTCCGTGCTGCGGAAGAAGTCGCGACCGAGGGAGGAATCCCATCCCACTCGGATGCACTACGGACACTGGGTAAGCGTACACTGGGCTACGAGAACGCGGAGAGACTCACCCAGAATGAAAACATTATGATAATTAAGAGCACTGCAAGTGTTGACGCCCGCGCCGGCCAAGAAGAGCCCAATTGTGCGAAGACAACGAATGCGCATAGAGATAATATGACACTGTATACGCGAAATGGCCAGGTTAAGTTCATACAGTCGCCAAATGTAGAAAGGTGAAATACTCACGACCACGTCAGAAGCACGGAAGGCAAGCTATAACATACGGACAGAAGTTCGAATTCGAAGTGCGTAGACCGGCGCTTCTCCATAAGGACGGCTTTGCTCTACGTCGACGTTCGTTAGGGACCCAGCCCAGCGATAATAAGATAAGCCTCACCGCACGAGGGTTATCGATGATGTCCTCTCCTCGGTGTTGCCGAATGAGGAGCAAACCCATGATCATGCTCCCGAAACTGGCCAACACGGAGGAGAAACTCAGGACGGCTGCAGGAGAGACCAGCCGGTTGGCGTTGACGACAGGGTTCGCGCTGTCGTTTGCTGACGCGCGTGGTATGCTCAGGACTACGAGGAATACCAAGTTTGCATTCATAAGTATGGCAGCCTGTCTTGAACGTAAGGGAATGCGCACAACAAAGCAAAAGGAGATGCATACGTAAAGCATGAATTCTCGCCACTCGCTCAGGAGCCTTTTCACGTACGTCGTCCACTCCACATCATTTGCTAGAACGCCGTCAAGATAGATACTCCTGCAATCGTATAGATGGGGCAGTGGCGCGTAGAAAAGCAGGGGTGCCAATGCTCGGTACAGAGGGGAAGGGCGACGAATCGGCAGGACCGTTTGTCCGCGAAAGTGGCGTATCACTTGAGTACCATGAAGGCAGTCGTAGCGCCATCGTTCTGGGATGGAAGTCAGAGACATCGTGGGCATTTGACGAGCTGGAGCTCACCAATATTACTCATAGTTCGACCTATCAAAGTTCAGTCGTCAGTGCAGATAATGGTCAATAGATATGGTAGATCTGGCTCGCACCTGCGATCTCGATGTAAGGTTCCGAGTTCCCCTCGGAGTCTGTGAATGTGCTGATGTGAGCAACGTCCGACAGCAACGAAGGCCCAAGCTCACTCCTCCGGAGGTAATCCAGTTCCTTGCGCAGCCTGACGGCCACCTCCGCGGGATACGGTGCTGTGTAACGGATTGGCGTGACGATGGACTCTGTGATTCTCAATGGTTAGGAGAGGTGGTGCATATGAGTGAGTGCTATTACCCGCAGCGCACCAAGCCAGATCTGTGACGAGCTTTTTATGGGTATCCTCTGAAAGCGCGCGGGGGCCACGAGTGGTGCAGGGGTAAAGTGCGCAGTGTTCCCTTCGCAGCTGTGAGCTATCGAATCGGACACTGGTGATTGGTGCTCACCAGTACATGGCTTTCAACAGATAACCTGGGAGAGCGATCAGAAGTGTCCAACGAAGCTCAGAAACGCCGACGTACAAAGATGGTCAGGGGAGGATACGCCCAGCCTTTCCGTGGTGCGCATGTGCACACTAGGATTGTACGCTCGCATCCAAAATGGCATGCGTTGTACATGGTCGACAAAGTAATAACTGGACGCAATTCATGTTAAACCGCGGACCTGTATGACCTCGGTAACGCACCTCCAAACTACATTGTTCGTACTGACATCAACTTTGACATCGAGAACGAGCTCAAAGTCCTTGTTGGTAAACTTCTCTGGAACAAGACTCATGTATCGCCACATGTACCGAGCAAACGCCATGACTTCTTGAAGCACGTCGTCCGCGTAGAGGTAGGCCTCTGTGATGATTGTCTGCGTGCGCATGTAAGTCACTGCGCCACACGAGCAGGGAAGGTCTCACGAATGGTCCACATCTGCCTTGCCAGGTCTTGAGGAAATACAAGGAGCCGTCGGGGTGAAGCATCTTAACCCAGCCGCCGAGCGCCTCGGGATCAACTTGGACACAGTCCGGCGGACAGGCTCGGCTAGAATGTTATCAGACACCTGACAAATTTCAAAGAGCGCATCACTGTACTGGTAGAAGTGGGTTGTATTGAACGCAGGGATGCTGCACGGATCGTGTTTGATGGGTCTATGACGCGAAATATGAGAATAGTACTTTGGTTGACTTCAGAATAACGCACATGAAGACCTGCTCGGTCTTGCGCGAAGCGAAAAACGAATTGGACTCTCGCAACTCGCGCGATCTCTGCGCCGACGGTCCATCATGAAGTGGTGGGACACCAAACACTTTATTCGTAGTCCTGTCCCACACTCCATCCTGAGTGCAAGATACGGCGGTGAAGCTTGAAGCAGTGGTGAAGCCGGCAAGGCTTGAGGCAGTGGCGCGATTCGGCGTGGACTCGCAAGTATCATCACGGTGTGCGGCTGTTACAAGGCATTGATGAATTATTGCGCGACAATGAAAACGTCTGTGTAGAGTACCTCTGTGCCTAAGGTCATCGGTGGATCGTAGGGTGACGGGATCGCCTAACGCTTGGACTTCTACGGCATCTGTGCACGTCTTAACCTAACGATCGACCATGATCAAATGCACTACGTACGGCAGAGATCTTCAATGCCAGGGTCATTTGTTGGATGAGACATTCTTGCAGGTTGCGTAGAGGATTCGCGTAAAGACACTTTTGTGTGGTGAAGGGGGACGCCGATTACTGACCACTCGCGGACGGGCGGGGAGGCGGCTCGTGGATGTACGTTGTTAATAGGCGCTGCGTCGTGGAGGGCACGAGAACGTCCGGCAGGAAGCGGCCCATACCTGGAAGCGTGCGAGAGCCTTGCGAGAGCCTGTCAGGCTGTCACTTCAAATGCCTTGTATCACTGCCGAAGGAGAGAGAAAACGTACCGCGCAAATATAATTCAGGGCCCCAGTGTTCAAGCAAGGCTAGCCAGAGAACTTCACTGTTTCCTCCTGCCAGTCCTTGCGTAAAACGGAGAGATGAGGTTGCTAGGCGGCCCTTGGAAGTTCCTCTACCATTTGTGTCAACCTGCTCCTTCATGCCCGCGCTGATTATGTCTCTGACTGAGCGACCGAATTACTGATGATAGTCTCGGTCAAGTCTCATGCCGACGCTCTACGGACTCACCGGACACCGTCACCGCGCGGGATCGGCCGGCAAACCCGCGCGTCCCCGCCAGGGCCCGCCAATCCCCGCCCTCATGTAACCACACCCCCTCATTCACTCTTCATTCGTCGCACCCCATGGTCTTCACACGTCGCAATTTCTGAGGCCGATATCCATCATGACAGACTGAACAGTACCGCTCTATCTCCTCATCCCCTGGTGCCCGAACGATATCCCGGACTTGCGAGGAAAAGTGGCGGGCGATATAAACATACAATGAAACGGCACGCATTAGTTTGCTCGCGGCATATGTGACAATACTGACGAAGCGGCAGCGCGGACGCATACTCTTGACCCTTCCGCATCCTCATCGATGTCGTACTGGCTCCTCGTAACTCCCCCATGGCGCCTGTGTGACAAAAGTGAACGCGATGGTCATTATTTGTTACGATTTCACTGCGTCGCCCCGATCAGACTCGTCACCGCGAACGGCACCGGATAACGACACACCAAGCAGCGCAGACAAGGCTTTCCGTAACACCAACGGCACTACTTTATACACCGCTAGAACTGGCCCTACAGGAGACGCGCACTGCCCCTTACGCGAGCTTGCGGCATGCACAACGATATGAGCAACTTTTCGAAGTGCCCACACAGTCGTAGCCCATCGAGCCCAGTACTTGTTGACGACATACAAGTTCCTCGCAGCCTACTTGTGTATCCCCAATCCTACCGACGCGAACGACACTCCTGTGGTCATGGCGCTGGCGCGCACCTTCGCCGAAAATGGATACGAAGCAGGGCCGAGCTATAATCTACAGGGCCTTCCGCCACAACCGCTCATAGACATCTACCGCTGGCGTACGGATAGCCTGTTGACAGTCTTTCACTTCTGTCGAGCGGTCGACGGTCGCACCACGACTAGAATGAGCGGTGCGTTCTGCTAGTAGCAAGGGAGGATGCGGTCGATGCTCAACGTTAGCAGGGTCAGGTTGACGAGTACGGCGTATGGAATTGCTGTCTGTTTGTCTAGCATCGAAGAATGTATTCAGTAGTCACACTGGGTGGAACTATATCTACGGGCGACGGTTCTATCTCAGCCGTGCTCTCCTGCGTTCCCTCCCAGATCAATGGCGCTACGTGGACTACGCTCGCTTACTATGACCTATATGAGGTATGACAAAGGTGAACGTACCTTGCGTCGAAGAGCGTACGTCCCTGGCGGGAATGGCCCACACTTTACACGACTGTGGCACCCGCTCTGTGTAGCGTTCAACGTCGCGGCTATGAGGATCGACGTGTACGCGGCCGAGAAAGCTACGACGCGTTTCTGGTAAGGAATATGTGGACATATTATGCGCATGTTGGTGAATGGAAAAGTCGTCTGTGTGTTCTACGTTGGAGTGTGACACCGATGGTCGTAGCGTGTCGGACCGCATCTTCAGTTGAAGACTAGGAGACTAGTATCGGGATGCGCGTTAATACTTCCAAGTATGACAGCAGTCGGGCTCTAGACAACTGGAGACACGTTCCCCGAGTCGAACAGTATTGAAGGTCCGTTCAGCTCCCAGAAGTAAAGGAACAAGTGCTCACATATATCAGCGCCCCTTATAGTTTTCACAAGGACCCTCGCCGCGTCGCAGAACATCCCATCCCAGGCTCATGCTCGGTCCTGTCCTCGAAACACCCATCTCTGCGCCTGTAGAGGAGGACCACTCGCCTCATAACGAGCTCGTGGCGAGTCGAAGAGAGCCTCGCTTTGGGCGCGGTCGGCGACGGCGATGGTGGTGTAGACACGAAGGTGCCCATGCTTTCTTCGCGCTTCCACGACGGACATATACGCACGTGGACTCGCCGCTCAACACGGACTTGTTATCTCCCCCAGTGGTGGAAGAAGGCCAGGGATAGAAAAGGCTAGGATAGGATCCTGATGAGGGCGTCAGCAAGACGACAAGGAGGAGGTAGAAGGGGTGCGCGCGTGAGAGATAATGCCGCGTCCGGGCAGCGTACATCGAAGGTGCCGCCAATATCGGTATGGTCTGTGAAGAGCAAGCTCGTGCATGCGGCTTTCCGTGCGGAGCAGCTACTTGTGGCTTTTCGTAGTGTTGGCTCTTGGGAAGCTTCTGCTTCTCCCGTTGTTGAAACGCAAACCTGCTCATACCGATCTGATGGGTGAGAACCGCCGCCGTCGGCTTTGCTCATTGTAACCGCCGTTTCTCAGATGATCACGGCGGCAACATACCAGACGAGGCTCTCGGCGATTACCATTGAGGCTCAAGGATAGACGCACACGTCATTCTGTTTTCCTGGAAACCGCTAGCGCTGACTGGTTCAAATAGACGCCAAGCCCTCCGTCCTCCTCGAGTTCCCGGCGACATCCTTGATTGAAGACTGGCCGATCGCAGATCGTGCTCATTCTTACGCCTCCGCACGATCTTACAAATCACGCCCCAGATCGTGTAATTTTTTATCCTATGAAGCTACAGGACTAGACAAGGAGATATTTCTGCAGGGCTCTCGATTATGTGAGTTGCACCTGCCATTTGCACACAATCCATCGCTGAAAGGCAGCCCTTCGGACCACCTAAGCCTCTTGAAAGTGCTGACAGTGGGTCATCTCGTAATGGCCGTTCAAGGAGTAGGATGCGACCACGTCTAGGTCATCCGCGGCCTTCAACAATCTGACGCAACCCAATGGTGCACTGACCGATGATTGGGCTGACCTGATTGTACACCTGAGAAAACGGGAGGGTCAATGAGTACGGAGGACACGACTGACCGCACGCTCGCGACGAACAGGAGCGTGAAGACGGCGCGACAGTGTGCAAAGCCCAGAACCAGTCGCGAACCTATCGACCCAAGCCTTCGTCACCGCCACGGCGTCTTCACTTGGACTCTTAGCAGGCTCCATAGGAGTCTCATTGAAGGGAGCTTCGTGTGCGCAATTTTCCTCGGGCAATGCGACAAACGCGTCCGGGGTGTAATCTGGCAAGCTTGGACTCGGTGACTTAAGGTTGGCGAGAGAACGGGAGGACGAGTATGTCTTTAGCGCGGAGCTGGGAAAGGCGCTGGCTGAGAGCGGAAAGTGTCAGCCAGAGACAAGGAGGAAGGGGGTGGAGAAAGCGACGGCGCAAAAGGATGATACAGCTGTACCGTCTCCTGTGGACCCGTCAACATGTGAAGTTGCGCTGCCGGGAGGCACAGCGGAAACACGCATTCAATCGACCCACAACGCCTACAAGCAAACCTGCCGGGCAGGGCTGGTTTGCGCATCTACATCAAACTCCAAATCCCTATCTGGTATTATTCAGCCAACTTCCTGGCCGCTATCTCTTCACGTTCGGACAATGTGGTTTGCGCCGGTCCGCTCACTCTAGGGGGTGTACAGCAATGGCTTCAGTCCAGGCCTATCCGAATGCATCACGACGAAGACGCTTGGGGTAGCACGTTGTTCTACCAGTGCATCGACGGTGCGTGCAAGCGCGGAATGTGCTCACAACCTATCTTACGTGCTGGTCCCCCTCATTTCCAGCAGCCGGTATCAATCTAGAACTTGAAAGGCTCAGGGCTGAGCTTGTGCGCTCAGCTTCCCGCTGTACGCCTTGATGCATCTGCTAATCTAAACCCGCTTTCTTCTACGCAAGGCAGGCTTATCAAACACTCATATGACTCCATTCGTCTCGCGATCCATCCGATCGTGCTTCGACGTGCTGTTGGACTCGTTGTGTGCAATCTCCTGGTGTTCTTACCCATACCATCCGCTTCAAAGCACTGTGTTCTTTCGACCGTGTACATGTCCTAGGTTCCGGCCGCCGAGCGGAATAGTACGCGCTAAACAAGCGCTAAATGTAGCACGTCACGCTGTGCCAAAGAATGTATGAGACCTGCGGCTCCTGCACGAAGCGCACCCAGAATGGACAGGTGCTCGCAAGATCAAACTTATCTGTTCATTGTCACGCACTAACCGCTTTACTAGACAGTGATAGGGTCAAGGTAGTAGCCCAGGTCACGATTCACGCACGAACTTGGCTACCACGGGTCGGAAACAAGCAGCATCGCGTCGTATCGGATGCCACCTCGCCTCGCCTCGCCTCCTACCTCGTTTCTCGGCCTGTGTCGCTTCTCGAGCCAACAATACGATGTCCGAAACAACTTCTCGTAACAGTGCCCCCATTGCTTAGACTCCCATTCAAGTATGATGTTCTCGATGTCTCTGGAGTCGTGACTGCTCTTTGGAGGAGGGCGCAAATCAGTATACGCAGCATATTCGGGTTGGAGCTGCGGTCGCGCAAGGTCATTACAGGCAATCGCTTCGGGAATGGGAGACAGATGGGCGCAAGGCCGCCATCAGGAATAAAGCCATGTTTTTTGAATGTGTGGATTAGGAAGGGTGTGGTGACTGTGTGGTGGACGATACGGTGAGTTGTTGAGAAGGGGATCGAGGATTGGACGCAAATCATCAGCTTCGAGTACGTGCGGGAATGTAGATGCGAGAAGGTCCTCGTTTATTTGACACTGCAAACTCACAGGAAAGTCAGAGTCAATAAGCTTTGTGGATTGCGATAAATGGACATAGACTCTGAAGGCCGCGGGCGCGCGCGATTGCATGGCTCTCCTCGGCGCATTACATGCTTCCACCCCCGAGTCTTGACTCAGATGAGGCGATAGAATGATTACTTACTATAGCGGTATCCGAATCCCATGCCGTACGCACTTGAGTGCCTGATGCCGATGTTGATTCTACATCTCAGGTCACACCTGCAAGCTCGACCTGTGCACATCGTTCAAAACACGATAGTCCAACGATAAAACACATATCCGCTGTCCTCGCGGTGACGGTAAGTTCCACCGCCTCTCGTTTGCTACGGCAATGGGGTCAATATAATACGATGGTTAGCACAGCACTTCAGGTTCTGCGATTAGTGCATGCTACCTCAGCCTACTAGTACTTAGTGCTGCTGAGCAGGACGCAGGTAATCCCGGACGCTCGATCCGGGATGAACTCTCCTCACCAGCGCGAGTATAACATTTTTCAAGCTCAATATATAATTTCAGTAGAAGAGCAGACTGAATGTGAATGAATAAAGACATGCAACCACAGCTGGTAATCAAATGTCACTCACGGTAACCTCAAAAACGATATCAACCTAGGTCCTAGGAAGGGTTCATGTGTTCTCGGCCCAGAAGCGAACAACGCGGCTATCGCGCGTTCGCGTCGAGTGTGCTCAGCGAAGACCGAAAAGAGGTTGAGCTGCAGATGCAATAGCAATCATGGGGAAAGCAGGCACTGAGCCTCGTATCTTGCGTGAGGCTTTGGCAAGGACACGAACATCTCATTTCGCCGAACATCTTCACTCGCCGCCACCAAGCCGCGTTCTCAACCTTCGTACGCGCGTGACGTTCCTCGCACACTTGCTCGATTTGCTCCAGTGCGGTCTGAATGGATCTGTTCGAGCACAAGAGGGCAAATTTCCGGACGGTGGTGGCTCAGTTCTGAGTCAGACGCGCTTGGTCGTTAGGTGGACGTTCGAGGTTACATCATCCCACGGCGATCCGCAGGATGAACACGCGTCGCAGCCACGACTTGCGCCACTGTTCTTGACCACCATGTTTCCACTTTGTGTGGGCATGAAGTTGCCAGACCTAGCTAATCTCGGCGTGTTGCAGCCTCACCGAACGTAGGCGGCCTGGTGCTGTACATCTTTGCTACAGCTCTTCATTATGCGGTACCTTGATCCGGACACGACAGTCCATCGTGTGTCACTTGCTCAAGGACGGCGTCGATCTGAATCTAGACGTCAGAGTCAACTTTGATCCATTAGCCTTCGACATGAATGCCTTGCGTCTATCAGTGCCCTGCCTCACGACATCCTTGTCGCCGCGCTTGTCAAAGTACTTATGTAGCTCTACTGGCTTCGGGAGGACCACTACTCAACATCAGCCATACTGCACATCATCTTGCTTACCTCTAAGCCGTCTATAGAAATGTCTGCGTCGGAATTTGAGGCTACACAGAGCGAGCGGACTACGCCCAGTACGCGATTTAACATTTGCGCAGGAATATCCACGCTCATTGGGAGGATCAACAGCTGTACCGTCACTTGAGAACGTCGACGGTCTCGCTTGCGAAGGTACGATATCCCGATACCAGCCTACCTGTGCGCTCAATTGACATTTCCGTCCTTCATGATCCAGATCTCCATCCACCGTTGCGTACCATACACCTTCTTCGAGTGCTACAGTCTTGACGGAGGACGTCCCCGAACTCAGACACGAAACCTCATACGGAAGATTCTTCGGCGACGTCCCGATTCTGGATTCCGTGGCACCGCAGAGAACACGTGAGGTGCAAGAGTCCAACCCTTACTTGGTTCCCCGCAAGCAGGAGCAATTATTCACGTAAGCGTAATCTCTCATAAAGCATCTCATCCGCTGACAATCGTATGTGTTCCAATAGGTCCAATGGAATCGACGAGTACGAACTCCCGGCGTTCAAAACGTCTGACTTCCCTCAGTCTGTCTAATCGCTTCTGCATCGGCGGGATGATATGTCCTCATATGCACCATAGTCGCATGTGCCCGCCTAACCCTCAGCAGAGCGACCCATGGGAAAAAGGCAGGTGGAAGAAGGAGGTTAATCCGGACGGCACCATGTATTTCCATAAGATATACAAAGTTAACAATGGGTCATTGGTGAGTTCATCGTACACTTAAGACCCATCAGACGCTGATTGGGAATGTCTATTCAGAGCATTATCACTGAAGCCCGCCTCTATGCGGATGACGAACTAGAAGAAGTCAACTCTTTTGCCAATTATATGTGGCATCATATCAAACTTGCACGGCATCATTTCACGGACCCCCGCCACTTGGAGGTTGTGCTCAACGTGAAAATCGATATGACAACAGATAAGACCATTTGGAGGTAAGTCATGGGTACGTCGTTGTCAGGATAGTCTCACAGGAGCTACGTGCAGCTACTACTTCGTCGACCATTCACACCGTGTACTCTTTTGGATGCGAAATCACAAGCCGAACCACCACTTGTACCCTGCCAGAAGACTGATTACGTGTTCACCTGAACATCTTCGTGCGTCGTCTCTGTTCATCGCGTCATTATTCTAACCCACGATATCGAACGTCAGGCTACCTTTTACAAGCCATGTACTGGTGAGTATCCCATCAGGCGCTTTGCATCCAGGCGTTTGAACATCTAATTAGGGAACATTGCGCGCTCTACCCTCACCACGGCGGCAGTAGTGATCACACAAAGCTGGTCACAGAACTGTCGTGGTGCGCTGCAGGTGATAGTGTCCGCCCGTGCTTCACAGCCCTATCTGATGCACAGATACGCAGAATCGGTAATAGCACCAATCAGATACACTGCGCCCTACACCGCAGACGAAGCCGTGCGTTTGAGGGACCAATTGGACTACCTGTGGAAGAGTAAGCGTGGTTCTGTGCATTTTCCGAAATTAGAGTACTCAACGCCATCTGTACTATAGACGCGGACACACACCCGCACTGTTACATGGCAGTTGCAGGTACGGCCTTACAACTATACGAGCCTACTTCTATCACCCACTGACACCGCTACAGGAAGAGTCATATCCTGTCTCGGCGAGTATTAGCTCAACGCCATCATGAAGGTGTCCTAATGTTACGTGACCCTAGAACTCTGGCGTTACGATGACTTCTATGGAACGGAAGTGATGCGGCACTTCCGTGGGCAATCCATACTAGAACCTCGACGAGATTCTGCTCTGTACCGGGTGATAACACCACTGCTTTTCTATGCGCCACTATCCCATCTGTTCGACTGTAGGAGCGTCTACCTGGACGGCAATCTGGCAAACGAGCCGGAATGGGCGACACATGTGAAGAAACTGTTGTCTGAATGGGAGGATCTTGTGTTATACGTATGTTCCCTTGTCACACACTTCGGGCATAAAATTCACTTGAAGAAGGCGACCATTCTACTCAATGCGAACGTGGCCTTCCTTGCAGTGCCCACCGCCGTCTTCTTTGTTGGGACTAGCACCACGACGTCGAGTGCTACTGCGGTGTCGCCCTATGCTATCACAAGTTGCTGCTCATTATTAGCGAGTATTGGCAGTATGACCGTCGGCTTGCTACTGGTCCGACAACATCGCGGCGAGGAGGTCATAGATAACCCTCGCACGGTCAGTGCGCGGTATTGAGTCATCTACCCAGTAACGCTGATCTACGTTGCAACAGAACAAGGCCACCTTCATGCACGAGCGCAGGTCTACTCGCTTTGAATTTGAGCTGCTTTCCATACTTTACAGTTTGCCATATGTTCTTCTTATGTGGTCGTGAGTGATTTAACACCATGCGAGATGTCCAGCGCTCACACACTTCACGTCGTAGCATCCTCCTGTTTCTAAGCGCACTCATGGTCTTCGTGCTATCGGACTCGGATTCTCACACTCGCGCGATAACTGGCATAGCACTTATCTTTATCGTGCTGCTGGTACTTTGGGTAAGCAATAGCAGCTACTCTTCAGGCTTTACCTGGATGCTTATCAATGTTTGTAGTGTATAGGAATGGGCTGGAGTTCTTCTCCAGACCATGGATTCTTTCTTCGCTGTTGGACGGACTCGATGGCAACCACACGCGCGTCGGCCGCGCGAGTCATGGTCACGGCGAGCTTAGGGGTGGCGAAGAAATTGTCACACAGGACTACAGACCTCATTCGAATCGGCATACGTTCCGTCGCCAGACTCAAGAGTGAGCGCAAGTGCACGGAGATCGCCGGAAAGGCTTGAAGCGGGAGCGTGGGTGTGTTGAAGAAGGTCGGACACCAGTATTGTTATCTTTGACCAAGTGTGGATTATCATGTGATGGGTGTATCTGGAAGTCGGTCTGTTCAATCACGGTATCTAGCTGCGGTATTCACAAGCTCTCGGCCGGTCGGGGGCGTGCTAAGTGGCTTGATCTGAAGACGGTCGCTGTGTTGCCATGCGCTTCGACCAGATGGCGGGCTGGGGGTCTGAGACGGCATTACGACTAGATGTCAGCGGCCACTTTGTGATCACGAGCCTTTCCATGTTGACAACTCATATCATAAATCAGTGGGATTGCGTGCAAAAAGGGAGCTGCAGATGACCAAATCCATGATGGAAGGTTGACCATCGGGGCATTACAGCAAGCACCTCGAATAAGTCCTCGATGAGCGTACCATCGAAGTTTTGCCGCCGACTTCATTTGGTGTGTCGAAGCCCACGAAGGACAGGGACATGTGAAGGAGACAGGTCAAGCGGTTCGCGCCATTGTACAGGATCAGTGAGGATGATTGGTCAGACGACTGCTCCTGGTACCATTATCGTACTCATTATCTTGACGAGGAGAGGAGCTTGGAGGCTAAGTCAGAGCTTGGATTGGCGTTAATAGCCTTACACGAAATGCTACGAGAATACTGTGATTTCGTAGCAGAGTCATCGGTGCGCGTAGGGTCGTAGGCGACGAGGCGACGGAGGAGCAGTGCATCCACTAACACCACTGGAACCGTCTGTACGCGATACTGCATGGAGTAGTTTCATCAGCTCAATATCAGCTGGTTGATCCCTGAGGGTTGTGAGATGCAAGAAATAGTCTATAGCGCGGGCTCATGGTGGCATGGAAGAAAGTGCCGCTGCTTGGGTTGGAGGATATTGAATGCACGCGCGCGACGCGGCTCGGCGCGTCTTCGAGGCACCCTTCCTTGCTTCCTACCACCATCTTCTCATCATTTCTTTGAGCATAGACATATACAATGTCTGCGTCTGTTACAGTCTAGGATCAATGCTGAGGCCTTCTATGGCGGTGGAAGTGCGAGCTCGGACATGGGCGCGTTCACGGATGCGCGAGTGGGGGCGAGCAAGAGCAAGATGTGTATGTTGCCAGATATATGCATACGCATGTGTTGATCAACTTCAGATGCTAGCTCAAGCCCGCGCAATAGTTCCGGTCATGATGTAGTGCCACAAAGCTCACAATACGCGTGTATGTATTGAATCCGGCAGGGCTTCCGGTTCATCGATTGCTGGCTGACAGGCAAGTTGCACCCACTCTTTCACAACATTCAGTGCAAATCACTTAACAGCCCATATCTGTTGCCTGCCCTATCTAAGCATATGCTTGCGCCTAAGCGCCTCATCATCTCCTTTGCACGGGTGCTCTGTCGCAGCTCTCTCCCCCTCTGCAACCTTCTCTCTATCCCTGGGGATGGAGAAATGCCCCCATATCGCAGCACGCTGATTGATTTTGTCAGATTTGCCTCTTCTGACTGCAAAGTTTTCTTGAAATCATTGCGAAGCTATCCGTGCCAGACGCTTACGAGGGATCCGAGGAAGAGCTTGCGAAGGGTTCGCGAGGCGAGACCGCAATATGCTCTTAAGCTCCAGGTTGAGAAAACGACTGGCTAGCTGTGGACCAAGGATGCCGAAGATCGCGATGTTTGTGTTCTTTCTTAGTATCTGCGCTGCCAGGCACTGACAGTCCGGTTCATATCGTGCAGGTTCGTCAGTTCAACTCACGCATCATACGATGGTCAGACGTCACGTCCTCCATAAGGCTAGGGAAGGAATACTTCGACACGTCGAGCGTGTCCGAGGCCGCCTCGAGCAATCGACCGCACGCCCTGGCGCAGTATAAGTCGACAGATATCATGCGGGTAGCTATTGCGGACCATATCTTGCTATGTAGCGTCGGAAACGCATCGCCTGCTTGCGCGTTCTGTGGGACAGAAGCATTCGAAGACTTCGCGTCTGCGACTGGCCCAATCGAACGTGGATCACGGTCACGCCCTGAAGGAACAGAGGAAAGTAGCCAAGCGCCCACGCCGATCCCGCGTTGACGGCGACAGCGCTCCGCATCGGCGCAGGCAATGCCGGCGGCACATGGACATGTACTCGGACGACGACGACGATGCGGCTGCCTAGGGTGGGTCCGATGCGCACCACCGTCCCTACAAGCGCGAAGCGCCAGAGGAACATGAGCGTGGTGGCGGCTATCAGGTCCATGCCAACCGCTCGTCCGCTGTTGATGATTCGGACGTGGATGCGATGCGAGGCATGGGCGCAAGGAAACGCAGTCGACATGACAAGGGCGACGACGACCCTGACAAGCTTGACCTCCTAAGGCGAAAGCAGAGGCTGTTAGTCGTCAAGCCAAGAAGACTGATGGTCGAGACGGAGATGAAGAGGAAGATGCGAAGGAAGAGGACAGAGACGCTAATGTGGATATTGAGAGCGAAGAGGTGGACGTGGCGAAATGGTGTCGACACAGCGGCGGGCTCAAGACGCGGCGAGTCTTCGTCGACGACTCAGAAGACGAAGAGTCCGGCTTCATGTTTGGTTTTGGGTGATGCGGGTCTGCTCGCCTTTGTCGATGCATGCCTTTTGCTGGCTAAGCCTACCATGCATACACGTTGAACGCTACACAACTTCCGCCGGGGCCTGATCTCGACGACGTCTAAGCTCGCTGAGGCGGCGGCGGCGGCGGCCAAGGTGAAGATACTTGAGTTGGAGGCGATGCCTCCTCGCTTCCGGTAAACGGGCAAGGCCATGAATAGCACAGCGCGGGTTCGTTTGTAGCCCGCTGACTGCGAGGACCTCAATAGGCAGATCTTCCGAGCGTCAACCGTCACACGGTCTCTGTTTACAGTACATGCATCGTCGGTCGTGGAATCGCAGTGCTCGATCTCTATTCTAGATTACTAGACTATATTTCTACGGAACATCACATCTCACATATATATCTCAGTCCATCCTGAAGCAACGAACACAGATCTCGTGGCACGGAACTTTCGCTTCAACTTCAAACGGGCTGTTCTCCCCCCTTAGTGCGCTCGCTCGCCCTCCTGAATCTGAGAATATTGAGTACTCCACGTCGTTTCTCACTCACAAAGCGGCTAGAAATATCCTGTACAGCCCCCAAACTCGCCACGACTTGGGCTGCTACACGTTTCGTGGGCGCAGTGGATAGCTCCCCGCACTTCCTAAAGCGGAAGAAGTCGCTACTCAATGAAGAGCCCCATCCCATCTGTATGCACTGCAGATACTGTTAAGCATGATGATGGGATAGCGAGAGCGTGAACATGACTGACCCAAAGCGATAAGACGGCGACAACGGCAAGGCCTGCAAGTATCGCTGCGCGCGCGGGCCAGTCGGAGTTCAGTTGCGTGAAGGAGATGGATGCGCCCAGAAAGAACAGGACACTGAGTGGATGGCAGGACTTGAGCATCGCGTTAAGAGATAGGGCATGGGTATACTCACGACCACATCAGGAGGACGTAGGGCAGGCTGTATAGTATAGAGAGCAGTTCAAATCCGAAGCGCGGAGACTGGCGCTTCTCCATGAAGGTGGCTTTGTTCTGTTGAGTATCAGCGTTATGTACCGGCCATGGGAAGGCAAGAGTCTCACCGTACGCGGGTTATCTACCACCTCCTCGCCTCGGTGCTGGCGAACCAGCAGTAATCCCATCATTATACTGCCGAAGCTCGCCAGCATGGAGCAGTAGCTCAGGATGGATGCAGGCGAAACTGGCTGACGATCCGAGCCGATTGTAGCGCTATATGGCGCCGAACTTGCAGCACCATTTGCCGACATGAGTATCGCGTTTGGCACTGTGAGGAAAGCCAGGTTCGCATTGAGAAGAATGGTGGCCTGTCTCGTGGATAAGATGGTGCAAACAATAAAGCTAAAGCAGGTTCATACGTAAAGCACGAATTCTTGCCATTCGGCCAACAGCTTAGCCACGTAGTTCGCCCATTCAGGTTCGTTTGCCAGAATCCCATCGAGGTAGACGCTCTTGCAGTCGTAGAAGTGGGGGAGTGGCGCGTAGAAGAGTAATGGTATCAACACTCGGTAAATCAGGGAATGGTTTCGATGAGGGAGAACTGTCTGTCCGCGAAAACGGCGGATCACTTGGGTACCGTGGAGGAAGTTGTAGCGCCATCGTTCTGAAAAGTCACTTAGACACAAGCAGGCTTGACGGCAAGTTGGTACTCACCAATGGTGCTCATAGTTCGCCCTATCGACATCACACCCTCACTGTCAACGGCGATCATGATAGAAGTTGTAAGGCTCGCACCTGCGACTTCAATGTAAGGTTCAGGGTTTCTTTCGGTGTCTAGAGCAGTATTGCTATCAGTGGCGTTATAAGCAGGGGAAGGGATCGAGCTCACTCATTCGGAGGTAGTCCAGTTGTTCACGCAACCTAATGGCCTCCTCAGCAGTATATGGTGCCGTATACCGAATGGGTGCGATGACGGACTCTACGGGCGAAATGTCAGGAGCGACTTCAAGGTCGAGTGAGTTCTGTTACCTGCAGCGCACCAAGCCAGCTCGGTAACCATGTGTGCGTGAATATCGTCTGAGAGAACACGGGCACCGCCAGCATGGCGCGGGTAAAGTGCGCAATGTTCCCTTGCAAGCTATCAGCGATAAATCAAGTGTCGCGATTATATGCTCACCAGTACATAGCTGTCAGGAGGTGGCCTAAGGGAGCAAGGTGATGAGTGGTGCGGTGAAGTTCATGAAAAACTACGTACGAAGATGGTCAGGGGAGGAGGCACCAAGTTTCTCAGTTGTACGCATATGTATGCTGGGATTGTAGTCCCGCATCCAAAATGGCATACGGTGGATGTGGTCGACGAAATAGTAGCTGAGCGTGTCTCCAAATCAGATTGCGAACACGAGTAGGCCTTTGTCGCTTACCTCCAGACCACCTTGTCGGTCTCGCTATCGATCTTGACATTGATTGCGAGCTCGAAATCCCCGCCGACAAACTTGTCTTGCACGAGCATCATGTGCCGCCACATATACCGTGCAAAAGCCGTGACTTCATACAGCATGTCTTCCCCATGAAGGTAGGCTTCTGTGAGCATATTCTGCGCAAAAGGGGTCAGAAGACGGTTGTATGAGAAGGAAGCAGACGGGTCCTCACGAATGGTCCACAATCGCCTTGGCACGCCTTATGGAAATACAGTGAGCCATCTGGATGCAACGCGCTTGACCAGCCACCGCGCCCTTCAGGATCCGCCTGAACATGTTCAGGCGGACATACCCAGCTGTAAACACGTCAGATGACAAGGACAGAACCGTCAGAAGCGGGTGACTGAACTGAGTGAAGTCGAGGGTGTTGAAAGCAGGGATGCTGTACGGTTCATGCTTGCTGGATCTGTCAAGGATAGCATGGTGAGAGCAAATATCGGACTGATCTACTTGGCCTACATGAGTATTTGCTCGGTCTTACGCGGAGCCAGAAACGGATTCGACTCTTGCAACTCGCGCGACCGCTGCTTCGACGGCTGCTTATTAATAGGTATGATGCCGAACACGTCCGCCGCACTATCGTCCTGCATTTCAGCATCGGTACAGGCGGTACTGTTTGACGCGATGGTGAAGGTTCGTTTGAGCTCGGGAGCGTCGAGGTGGTATTTATCTGCCCGCGAGGTCAATGCACGATCGCGGAGATGTTGACACACAGTACCTTGAGTTGCGGAGTCGATAGATACCGCCACAGACCCATCGATGTATCTGATCGCGTCGTCTATGATGTCTGTGTGCCTTTTGAGTTCCAGTCCACGGTGAGCAACTCTCGTATGTACCGTAACGATCCCGGCCATTGTCATCAATCGAGGAAGATGTCGTTGTAGACCATTGAGTCGGAAACTGGGGAGACTCGAGGTGCGGAGGAACCATTGCTTGGAGGTGAAAGGGTTGTTATTGAGAGCGCGCCAGAAGGCCGAAAGAAGATCTACATATGTCAGTGAATAGGCGCGGTCGCAAGGTGAGCGTCAGGCAAGGGCGATACAACAACTACACGTATACTCGGCGAGCTGTCCGCTTTGGTGGACATGAGAGGGTTGGCACTTCCCATGGTGAACTCGTCCGACGTAGAGTTATGGCCTGGGAAGACAATAGTCGTGTACTGTAGTTCATAGAGCGTATATCGCTATGCAGTGCACACACAGGCCCCAAGTCGCACAGAGGGAGTAGACGTTCCAAATGATAGACGCTCAGGCAACTTCAGTGCGCATCATTGAGGCCTGGCCGCCTGGGGTGATGACCAGACAGTACCCGCATATACGATACTGAGCTTCGAGGCTCCAATAGCACGCCGGTAAGAAGCGGATGAAACTACAGGCGGCAAACAGGCGGTAACCTGCGCGTGCTTTGGTCATGGTAGTTTGAAGCAAAGCGGGTGGGCGCAGGTGGCCCTGGGCGCGTCGCCGCGCGCCTCACGCGCGTTTGAGAAGCGCGAGGCTGCGCACGCCGCGTCGTATCCGCATTCCGCACCTTCGTCCAAACTTCCATGATGCATGATGAGGCTTATCAACTTGAGCTATGCGGCCAATGTCAGCAACTGGTCGGATATGTGGGAAGCTGAGCTCCCGAATGTGTCTCGTCCCCTTCCAAGGCTTCGATTCTACATACACTGCCGAGCTGATAACGCCAGTTCGGATACTTATACACTGCCAATCTCGCGAAGTCAGGCTTTAGGTGAAATCGAAGTCCGAGTTCTTATCATAATGAATCATCATACACGTACAGGCTTCTATGGATGTGGCACTATGGGAATACACCAACGCCCTCTGACCTTTCTTTCAATTGCTGTTGTCCATCGAGACCTCATACATGGATGCGATGTTGTCCATCATACGAGTCGCTCCGCCCAGCACGCGTGGTCTCGCTTCGCTTCCTAAGCTTGGACGAGTCAAGCTCATGGGATAGCAGACACATCCTGATTAGTCGCGCTCTCATGCACATCTGCCCGCGTCATCTTGTGCGGCTAACTAGTACTCAGAGCACCCGCGCCTCCCTTCCGCGTCATTACTGCGCGTTCCGTCTTCGTGTCTGCGCTGTCCGACGCAACGAGCGCGAAGCGCACTGGTGAGGGGTTTTAACGGGGTCCGATAAATACTTGCTGTCGCACAGATTCAGAGTAAGGTTAAGGTTAGGAAGGCACTTGCTTCGAAGTCCACCTCGGAGTCCTAGCTGAACTCGCCACAAACGCGCCCATAGGTTCGGAATAGTGCTCCAGTAGATACTTACAAGTAACCCGGTGGCTTTGAGAAGCTACCATAACGATCACTTACTGCGAGTAGTTTATGCGTAGGGAGACTCAACCCTGGCGTGTCATGGAACTGAGAGGCAGTGCTTTGGTAGCCACATCGTATGACATGCACGTTCATCCTGATTCCAATAGGCGCTTGCTGGGCGCCTCTGGCCCGGTCCGAAAAGCCGACAACGAATACGATAACGCACACTTGCTGGGTGCGTGAGCTGTGACTCCGGTATGTGCGGAGAAGCTCAAGGGAAAGATGGATGGGGCCTGCGGAAGGCCGTGCTCCCCTGTTAGAAGACGGCTAGATACACATGACGAATTGAGGGGAGAAAAGGTTCTATTATTGAAAACGAGTCCGATACACACATATTCGAGGACTACAAATCAGCAAGACTAAGATGGACACGGATTGAAGACAACGGGAGGATTGAATAGTGAGGGTCGGCCAGCGGCTGAGGTCTTGAGACAAAATATCAGTGTACTGTGGCCACACGACGACAGAAGCGTCGTACCAGATAGTTTGAATCTTCAAGAACACCGATCCGCCAAACAAACACTCCCGTTGAAACTTGTCTAACCCTCGCTGTCTCCGCGGCGTTATAGAGCTAATATTAATAAACACCGTCAACTTGAAGCTCCTCAGTTCAAAAAAGAAACCACTCACAGTTCAGGCCAAGTGTCGACCCTCATTGTTGAGGTGGCGACGGACCGCTGAAAGGTGAAGAGCAGCGAAGTGAACCTCGGGGAGGGGTATAGTGCTGCTGAAGTCGCGAAGGGCCTCGTCGGGTAACACATAGGGCTCTTGTGTCGTACTCTCTGACGAAGAAGGGCCAGAGCCGACAGGCGGGTTCGACGACGGCAGTCCTATTTCGACATCCGGGGTGGCGTGGGCATCGCTTTCGTTGCGGCGCCGACAGAAGCAGAAGCAACAGCAAAAGATTGCGAGGATATTGAACGACATGGGTAGATGCTCTGGCACTAGGACAGGAGCGAGAGTCGCAAACCGTTGGCGCGCTTATGCAGGAGACACACGCCCAGGTGGTCCTGAGAAAGCAGGGGGTCCGGAGGATGCGAGCCGGCAGAACATCTGCAACCTGCTCCTTGCTCTTCCCTTTGCCACAGCATTCGTTGTCTTGATGTCGCCCTTGTCTCTTCCAATCGTCCTCCAGATGCAGAACGCTGTCGATCGATCTGGGTATTGCACTGGTGATGTGTACTCTGGCGAGATCAACAGTAGCGTAGGCCATAGGAATCGTAGATTGCAGAAACTGAGCCAACTAGGGATAGTTTTCCAGATCTGACCAACTTTCGGGTGATGTCGTCGTTGTAAGCGGCTCTTCGGTCTTCGGCGCCGAGTCGGTCGTGAATGACGTTGAGTCCAGAGAAGGTAGTAGGTGTGCGGTCCATGACGAGTACTTGCCAGCTCGAGGTATCCGCGTCTAGATCAAGGATAGGATGTGCTCAAGACCTCCATGTTGACTACAGAGAACGTGAGTTATCCCAGATTCAGTTGATGGCGCTGGGTCGCGAAGCGCAGAATCCACTGGCGAGAAATCTCCTTGACAGCTATATTGTAGGACCAGTGATGAGATAGAACGACCCAAATGCTGCGAGGAGCTAGGACTTGATGACGAGGCGAAGGTCCAGATGCACAGAAGCGGTAGATGATCGGAACGTTGCGTGTGATGCTGATCCTGTCAATTCGGTAACGAGCTGCCAGAGAACTCAGGACCATGGTCGATGCTGGGGACGCATCGCAGTAACTTATATCTTGGGGAAGCGCGGTACAGATACCACCAGAGCTTACACGACTAGCCCAGCGTGGAGACTCCATCACCTGAAGTTGTCGTCCGCATTCCGAGCTCATTCCGACCACAGCTTCCAACTTCCGCGCTCATTCCGAACGGATTCCGCTCGAACTACTGTCTTTCCATCGCCGCGCTTGCCTTTTCCCCCTACCCCACCGCAATAGTACGAGCATTCATATCCTTGGCTCGCCTTCCAGCTGTCCTGAGTTGCGTCGAACGACGTTGACAAGATCCAGTTCCATAACGAAGAGTATCGATGCATTATGCGTGCGGCGGTCCCTCAGAGTGAAAGGCGCAGATGCAGACGGTCTCACATGTATCGTCGACGAGGATAGAAAGGATGCAGAGGTAACGAAGCATCGAAGGAGGGAGGTGACGGTGGACTGCAAAGACAAGTTCTCCAGAAGACGCTCTGAAAGGGAGGCTTCCCACGATGAGTGTAACCCGCGTTATATATTTGGGAAAGTCGCCATGGCGTACGGTGCGCGAGATCAACTCGGTTCAATTCGCGTTTTCCGCGTCTTGATTTCGGCCTCCCGCGCCGGCCCCCGGGCCGATGACGATGTGCGTCCAAGCCCTCCCTGCCTCTCGCCACCACTGTAGTGGTATGTGCCCCGGCTTCGCCATCCTAGCAGGATTGACTACGCGGGGCAGACAGTAGGACTCGCAGTGGCAAGGTACTCGGCAGTTATTTCCGCGCTTTTGCCGCATTTTCCCACGCTCCCACCATCCCTCGGCATCGTCGTTGTCTGCGACGGCGGGCTCCTAC